>PISW01011267.1:0-42093 GCA_004023785.1 Mungos mungo | reverse complement strand
CTCCGGTCTCTAGTGTGCAGTTCGCACAGCTGAGGGTATCTGGAAGACACTGGAAATCCTACTCATCCTGTTACATAAAGCACTCAGGGTTCATCTCCTGGAGGCTCGGGCAGGCCCCGCGTTGGATTGTCACGTGTCGCGGACGCGGAGAGCAGCTCTGAAGGAGGAGCCGCGTGGGAGTTCTCCGCGCAGGGCTGGCCCGGCTGCCTTCCCGGCTTTGCTTTAAGCACGGTGTGATTTGGGTGCCTGGGAAGTGTTACATAATCCAGAAACTATTTTTGCAAAATGGACAAGTGGGTTAGAAAATCCTAAATTCCCTACAGTGAGGGTGAATAAAGAGAAGTCCAGCCCAACCAATGGAAAACGGCAGAGTTGATTCTTCTAGCCTGACGCCTTCGTAAGCCATAAGTTAAAACCTAAGACCATTTAACCACATCTAACAAGAAGCAATTGTCAAGAAGATATGAAATATGGATTTAAGTCCAGTACAAGTTAATGATGAAGTTTACCGTCTCTGGACAAGTATCTTTTTATTTCAGTGTGTTTTTGAGAGATTAATGATAGTATGAAGCCATCAAAGGAGATGTTTTTAAGTGAATTATTTTTTAAAGTTTTAAGAGAATTTTTTTCTTATAAAGGGAAACATTTTATTTTTTTTAATGTTTACTTATTGATTTTGAGAGACAAACAGGGAAGGGGCAGAGAGAGACAGAGGGAGGGAGAGGATCACAAGCAGGCTCCATGCTGTTAGCACAGAGCGTGATGTGGGGCTCGAACTCAAAAATCGCAAACATGAGATTATGACCTGAGCTGAGACTGAGTCAGGTGCCTAACTGACCGAGCCACCCAGGTGCTCCTTGACCCTAACTTAAAAAAATTTTTTTTTTAATGTTTTATTTATTTTTTGAGAGAGACAGAGAGAGACAGCTTGAGCCGGGGAGTGTCAGAGAGAGAGGGAGACACAGAATCTGAAGCAGGCTCGAGGCTCTGAGCTGTCAGCACAGAGCCCGATGCGGGGCTCGAACCCACAAACCGTGAGATCATGACCTGAGCCGAAGCCAGACGCTCAACCGACTGAGCCACCCAGGCGCCCCGACCCTAACTTTTATAAAACCACAAATCCCAGTCCTCTGGCCACCCCAAAGGTTTTTCTGTACCCAGAGCGGTCAGCTCTTTATTCTCTTCTATCTGGAAAGTATATTGCAGAAAAAGAAATTACTCTGTGAGGTAAGGTCTTCAGCCTCAAGAATAAATCATTTTATGTGTGTGTGTGGGGGGGTGATTAAAACATTGTTTTATAGCTAAAATCTTGGGTTTTGTAACTGACCCAAAAAAATCCCAAAAACAATCATCCAAGCAGTGTTTTATATTCTGAATAACAAATTGCAGGATGACTCCTTTCCTCTTTTCTTTTTCCTTTTTTTTTTCTTTTTGTTGCTTCTAATTACTTCATGGGAATTCTTTCACCCCATGACAACCTGCAAACTTTTCATTGAATTTTTATCACCAAAGCATGAATAATGCATTCAGTCCTGAAATGTCACTGTGAACATCAAATGGTTTTACATTATGCATTTTTGCTGGAGTTTCAAGAAGCCGGCAATCTGGGAAACAGCAGAGACAAAAGTTTGGAAAGGAAATTTGATACAAACTTGTCATTTACCTAGGAGGGAGAAAATAAGTAGCAGAGTAAGTGGAAAGACTGAGAAATCAGTGTGTATTTTTAAAACCATAAATAGAAAAAAAAAAAGAAAAAAAAAGAAAGCAAAACTTACCAGTGGGAATAAGTGGGGAAAAAGCCAAAAGGTAGCCGGGAACAAATGGTCTGGGGTGGGAGCAAGGGAAATGAGAAACCTCCTAAGAATAGGATTTGAGTTTGAAAGTGCAGTGAAATGGTACCACAATTTGAAACTATAGTAAAAATAGAAGTCTCAGAGGCTGTTGGGAACATCTTCAAATATTTTCTGATTGAGGAATCTTGAAATAGAGATGTAATGCTATTAGAATCCTACCTTGGAATGCTGTATTAGTTTATGATGGTGCTCACCCTTCAAGCTCCCTTTCCCCTAGGTTCTGAGATAAATCCAGCCAGATCGTGTTCTGTTGTCTACCCATCACTTGTTTTCCTGCTGACAGAACAGGGAACTAGTTCTGATTTTAGAGGTCTCTTGGTCATGGGGAGGATGGGCCTCATCCCAGCCCCATGGAATTAATCATGACTAGCCTAAAGCAGCCATGGTAATCCCATACCATTTAGCTAGTGATTGGTTGGGAGTAAGCATGTGTTTTTCTATTGCTGCTGTTAAGACGTAGGCACACATCTGTTACTGTACAGTTTGGTAGGCCCTAAGTTTGGGCTGGCTCACTTTGTTTCCCTGCTCTGGGTTTCATAAGCACAGAATCAAGGGGTCAGCTGGCTGGGCCCTGATTACAATGCTCTGGGAAGGATCTCCTTCTAAGCTTTTACAGATTGTGGGCAGAATCCAGTTCCTTGTGGCTGTAGGACTATGGTCCCCATTTCCTTGCTGGCTACCAGCTGGGGGCTGCTTCTAGCTTACAGAAGCCTCTCTCCAGACCCTGCACACAGACTCTTCGCTCCCAGAGACAGCAACAATGAATCAAACCCTTCACACTTGGAATCTTTTTTGATTTCTTCTGCTTGATCTCTCTTACTCTGGCTGGAGTAGATGTTCTGTTGTTAAGGAGTTAGGTGGTTATACTGGGTGCCTGGATACTCTGTCTTCAGGCTCGCAAACTTTAATTATACCTGCATATTCAAAGGTTCCAAGGTTTAGAGTGTGGTTATCTTTGGGGGTTCATTACTCTTCCTACTGTAGTATGCAACCCAGATATGATCAAAGAAACAAGAGGGAGTCCAATGGGAACTTCATTTGCTGAAAAAGACATAGACTATGCTCCTTTTTGTCTAGCTAGACACACTAGTATGGGGACAAGATATCTGGAGCAGCGACCACTGAGTAACCAGGAGACATCAAGAATGAGGGTATAAAGTCAGCAAACAAAGGACGGAGGACTGGGAGAGTAGAGAGCACCTGGGTTCTTGATGACATTTTTGAACAGGAGAACCAAAAGCAATGATTGTGTTGGTGTGGATGGCTTGTCAGTTGAGGGGAGGGAAAAAAACTTTTTAAGCAGTCTGCCTAGTTTTCTGTCACTGGCAACTAAAAGGAATTCTGAATATGTTGCTCCTAGCCTTAATTCCTGGAGCTCTCCTGTGGGACAGACCTGTGCTTTTCCATGCTTAAAATGTAGCAGTGACTGACTTGATTAAATTCACTTATACAGTAACTCCTTATAAGTGTCTTCTGTGGTGGTGCCAATCTTAGCTTCATCTCGAGACTGTGCTCTGGATTACAGGGTCCAGGGGTCAGAAACCTATAGCCCATGAGCCAAATCCAGCTGGCATAGTCAGGGGAGAGCTAAGATTTTTAAAGGGTTGTTTGAAAACAAACAAACAGAAGGACAAAAAAAGAATATGTGACCAGAGACCATGTGTGGCCACAAAGCTGAAAATACTTATTATCTGCTCCTTTACAGGAAACTCTTGCTACCCTTGCACCAGTCACACAGAGGGCTATACCAATCGTGATGCTGAGAGGAGGTTGACTAAGGAAAGAGTCATTAGGTCAGCATTTAATGCCTTTGAGAAATTATTATAGATCACCATGTAAAGGTTTTGGCACAGGTGAGGATGAATTCTATCTTCAAATTAAATTTCTCTTCAGCTCAACATTTCTATTACAAGACTATGGAAGACACTGAAGTTACATAATGAATAAAACAGGGTCTTAATGCAGCTGAAAATTGCTTCAGGGAGTCATCTTCCCAGGAGAAACGATCCATTCAATATTCCAGGCAAGAGATAAGGGCTGGTATAAAAAGGATTGCATGCAAAATTTAAAAAAGAATGTTTACAGGGCGTCTGGGTGGCTCAGTCAGTTGGTTAGGCATCCAGCTTCGGCTCAGGTCATGATCTCATGGTTCGTGGGTTTGAGCCCTGTGTCGGGGTCTGTGCTGACAGCTCAGAGCCTGGAGCCTGCTTCAGATTCTGTGTCTCTCTCCCTCTCTCTCTGACCCTCCCCTACTCATGCTGTCTCTCTCTGTCTCTCAAAAATAAATAACAAACATTAAAAAAAAAAGAATGTTTATGTATTTTTGAGAGAGTAGGAGTGAGCACGACCAGGAGAAGAGCAGAGAAAGAGGGAGAGAGAATCCCAGGCATGCTTGGTGATGTTGGCAGAGCCCAATACGGGTCTCCATCTCATGAGTCATGAGATCATGACCTGAGCTAAAATCAAGAGTTGGACAAGTAACTGACTGAGCCACCCAGGATCGCCTGCATGCATACTTTTATAAGTATCCACCACTTTCTAAGGAGGCAAGGATGGACAGCAGGTGGTTGGAAATTTGTGCCTGTAACTCAAGGTCAGAAGGTAGAAAAAGGAGCAAACAACCATTTAATAGCTACTTTACAGTAATTATTACATCAGTGCCAAAAGGTGAACGCCATCTTATAGTTTCGGCTTCATGTCATTCCCCAATACATGTATTGTTTTCACTAAACCAAACTCCCTCCTACAAGGAACTCAGGGGTGAAGATAAAAGATGAAAGGAATCTGCAAACTCTGGGGAAGTAGACAGGGGAAGACTATAGAATAAAGAAAAGGGTCAAACATAAAACGTGAAGGATTGCTTGCATTTAATTGTGGAAAGATGAAGGCAAGCTAGCAAAAAAACCCTGAAAACAAGTGATCAGAAGGTATAAAGAGACCTAAGAGAGTATAATGTCATGGAGGCTAAGAACCTCAAAGTTTTTTTTTTTTAATGTTTTATTTATTTTTGAGAGAGAGAGAGAGAGAGAGAGAGAGAGAGAGAGAGAGACAGCATGAGCCAGGGAGGGTCAGAGAGAGAGGGGAGAGCGAGAATCCGAAGACAGACTCAGAGCCTGACACGGGGCTTGAACCTACGGACCTCTAGATCATGACCTGAGCCTAAGAGAGACGCTCAACGCTCAACCGACTGAGCCACCCAGGTGCCCCAAGAAGCTCAAAAGTTTTAAAAGCTTCAGAACCTTCAAGCAGGGTGGATGAGGAGGTGAGACAACCGAACTTGGCCAACAGGAGATATTTTATGTCATCCAGTTTGGGAGCCACTAGCCACATCAGCTGTTAAAAAAAACTTTTTTTTAACTTTTAATATTTATTTATTTTTGAGACAGAGCATGAGTGGGGAGGGGCAGAGAGAGGGAGACATAGAATCTGAAGCAGGCTCCAGGCTCTGAGTGTCAGCACAGAGCCAGACACGGGGCTGAAACTTCTAAGTCGTGAGACCATGACCTGAACTAAAGTCTGACGTTCAGTCGAATGAGCCATCCAGGTGCCCCACAGCTGCTTAAATTTAATCAAAACTCAGTGAAAATTTTTATTTATTCATTTTTAAGTTTATTTATTTTGAGAGAGAGCATGCAAGAGTGCTTGGCGGCGGGGGGGGGGGGGGGGGGGGGGGGGGGGGGGGGGGGGGGGGGGGGGGGGGGGGGGGGGGTGGGGCATGGCACAGAGAAAGAGGGAGAGAGAAAATTCCAAGCAGCCTCTGCATGGTCAGCACAGAGCCTGATGGGGGCTCAAACCCACTAACCATGAGATCATGATCTTGGCTGAAACCAAGAGTTGGATGCTTAACTGACTAAGTTACCCAGGGGCCCCTGGATAAAATTTTTTAAAATTAAAAACTCAGTTCCTTAGTTGTACTAGCCACATTTGAAATGCTCAAAAGCCACATATGGCTAGTGGCTACCAGACTGGACAACGCCTAATACATTGGCATCATCACAAAGCCCTGGTGGCGTGTGTTTTGGGAAGCATCCGGTTGTGCAGAAATAAGAACACAATGAGGAGACCGAAGAGGGTGGCCCTTATCCCATTTGGTAGTTAGTTGGTCCCGGTGCGGTCGACATGACCACTCCAGCTTGCACTCGCTCCTCACTTTTGCATTGAGCCTTACCCTCACCTTCTCTTTCCTGAACTGTTGCAGTGGCTGCCTGCCTGCCTCCCAGCTTCTGTTTTTTTCTGCTTCTAACCTCTTCGTAAAAACCCTTCCTCCACTCAGCAACACTCTTGGGGTCCGTGCTCCCCACCGGTCCAACCTCAGCGTTCCCGCTCCTCCACTTCGAGGGGCAGCGGATGGGGGCAGGCCATCAGCGCTGCCGGAAATGATTTCCTCCTCGCTCCCCGCTCTCCTTCCTTCCATGCGCTCACCGGCTCCCGATACAATGCGGGCTGAACCGTGATCAGTGCAGTTGTGTCACACGGACTAGAGCCCTCGTCCTCTCCGGTTACCAAATCTTTTCCTTTCCCCTTCGCGCCACTGCTGGGTCCTAGTTAACAGCTCCCTACCTTGTTTTTGTTTTTGTTTTTTTTTTTCCTTTTTCTTTTTTAACCAGTGCAACATCCTATTAGTCTTCTTTAGCCTCTCGTCCCGCCACCAAGCAGAAGCTCTGGTCTCAGACCCGCAGGACAGGATGGCTTCCGTGATCACAGAGCACCTTCCGTGACTCGGGGCGGCCCCTCTTCCTGCTGGCACCCCCTCAGCGCTCTTCACACGTCTTCCTTTCGCGGTGTGGTACTCACCATCCCCGGGCACGTTCATGCATATTCCCTGTCCTCTCTGAGGCCCACACGATGTCACCTTCCAGACCCTAGCCTCCTTGCCCGTCCCTCTGAGAAGATTCCAGAGGAAAGATGCTTAAGATCCAAGGGGGAGGGGGGAAGGGGGTAGCATCATTGAGTGACCAAGGGACACAACCGGCTTGGCATTGCCATCTGGGGGGCTACGCAAAGTAAGGAGCACTCAGAACCCTCACTGTCCCAGAGAAAAAGACAACCGTGCTGTCATGGTAACACACAGCCTCTAAAGAGCGACGGATCTTGGCCGAGGGAGTGGCCGAGGCCCTCGGGGCGGTGAAGGGAGATCCCACAATCCCCTTCGCCGCCCCGCAGGCTCACGGGAAATGTAGTGCAGTTTCCTCCAACATGGCTGCGCCCAGGTGAGGGGATACGCCGGTAGCCGCCGCCACTTTCGGTGACAAACCGGTGAGCTGGCGAAAGAGAGGGCGCCGGCGCGCTGAGAGCCCAGCCTGGGCCGTGGCGGAGACGTGAGGCGCTTGTCAGAGGCCGGCGGGATGACTGCAACCCCGCGTTCTCCTGTCGGCCACTTCCGGTGTCGTCCTCTGCCTCACCCGCGTGGGCCTGAGGACGGAGGGAGAGGCGGGATGGCTGGTGCGGGCCCCTGGGGCGGTCCGTGGGCAGCGGGGTGTCTGTGCGTCGTCTGGTCGTGCCGGTGTGTGAGGTGCACGTGTGTGCGCGCGCGGTGCGGCTGCTCACGTGACTTGGGTGTCACTCTTGGGTTTGCTCTGGGGTTGGGGGCTGGCGATTGCAGCCTGGAGGGTGTTCGTCTGGCGCCGTTTGGGCTCGTCCGACCTGTGCAGTGAA
Source organism: Mungos mungo (assembly GCA_004023785.1). NCBI lineage: Eukaryota > Metazoa > Chordata > Mammalia > Carnivora > Herpestidae > Mungos > Mungos mungo. The sequence goes on along the minus strand of PISW01011267.1, from coordinate 34,585 downwards.
GGAAAGGCGTCGGTGGTGGGTCTGGCGGCCCACACAGCTCAGGCTTCCCGAGCTTCTTGTTGAGTAATCCCGGAGGCCCTTTGGCCGGTGGTGGTGTCAGGCTTTGGTTTTAGTTTTTAACAGGCATTTACCGGTTCCTGCTGTGTGCCGGGCACTTCTAGTCTTTGACCTCAAGTAGACGGCAGTTTTCTGGGCAAGCCCAACACACAGACGGGTAATTGTAATACAATCTGAAAACGACACAGATTAGAAATACATCAAGTGTAGGTGGGGGTGTAGCTCAGTGGTAGAGCACATGCTTAGAAATACATCAAGTGTTAGTGAAACATCGAAGAGGGCCACCAAACTCCGAATTTGGAAGTGGTTTGGGAGGTAAGAAGGCAAAGTGAGGTAAATTTAGTGAGTCTGGACTTGCTCAGGAAACGTTTTTGGGTAGCTACTTGTTGCTTAGATCCTGGTTTGGCTTTTTTGCTTTTTGGGATTTGTTTTTTTGTTTTAAGTTTATTGAGACAGAACTGGTGGAGGAGGGACAGAGAGAGACAGAGGGAGAGGGAATCTGAAGCAGGCTCCTCGTTGTCTGCACAGAGCTCTGTCTGTGTGGGGAGGGGGGGGGGAGGTCCCATGAACAGTGAGAGCGTGACCCGAGCTGAAATCAAGAGTGGGATGCTGAACTGACTGAGCCACCCAGTGTCCCTAGATCCTGTTCTAATAATACAGACACAATCTCTACTTTTCTTATTTCTGGTAAGTTAGAGGAGGAAGAGAGGAAATAATGAGGACATAAAATACAGAGTAGGTGTTCTTCAAAGAATTAAAACAGAATGACATGACAAGTGATGGGGTCAATTACTTTTTAACCATTTACAGTTTAAGGGGTGCCGGAGTGGCTCAGTCAGTAAGCATCCAGCTCTTGGATTCAGCTCGTGTAATGATCTCACGGCCTGAGTTAGAGGCCCGCATCAGGCTGTCTGCTGTCAGCAAAATACCTGCTTCAGATCTCTGTCCCTCTCTTTATGCCCCTCCTCTACTCACACTTTCTGTCTCAAAAATTAACATTATACAAATTTAATTTTCGGGGCACCTGGATGGCTCAGTCAGTTAAGCCTCCCACTCTTGATTTCGGCTTTGGTCACAATCTCACAGCAGTGAGATTTAGCCCCGAGTCGGGCTCTGTGCTGGGCGTGGAACCTACTTAAGATTCTCTTTCTCTCCCTCTACTCCTCCTCCCCCCACTTAGCCCTGCTCACTCACTCTCTGAAAAAAAAAGTTTGTTTTTAATTTTCTTTTTTTTATTAAAAATATTTTTTAATGTTTGTTTATTTTTGAGAGAGAGAGACAGCTTGGGTGGTGGAGGGGTAGAGAGAGAGGGAGAGACAGAATCTAAAGCAGGCTCGAGGCTCTGAGTTGTCAGCACAGAGCCTGACACAGGGCTTGAACTCACAAACCACGAGATCATGACCTGAGCCATAGTCGGATGCTAAACTGAGCCACCCAGATGCCACCAGGAACGTTTTTCTATACTGCTTTGGTTCGTTATAGGCACCCCGTTGTTCAAGGAGGGCAGGATCACACATACTACTCCTACCACTTAGGGGCCTATCCAGTAGGATATGTTGGTGTTCAACTTACTAGCAGAGTCTGTGTGATCTCTAAACTCTTGTTATCCTACAGAGAGTGTGCTTAGACTGTCTTTGATTGGACTGGACTCGGTATGGCTAAGAGTCAATCTAGTAAACAGTGACCTCATTCCCGTCACACTCCCACAACATGGCAAGGAGCATCCAGACCTTTGTGCAAGAGTAGACATTTCTTGGCCAGGGAAGTGGGTTTGTTGGAAAGGGGGCACCTCCAGACCTCAGCTGCTGCTGTCAGCCTGCTCCTTGTCGAGGTGACTCAGACCTGCCGGGCCAGCGCATGGCCACGTCCCTGGAATGGGAACAAATGAGCCGTCCTGTCTTTCTGGATGTGTCTTTCTTCACGTGTGATGATGTTATTTGAGGGAAGGAGGGAACGAGGATGACGGAATGTGATCATGAGGCTCCATCTGCTGGTACGGGGCGCTTAGTATCATGCTTGTGCGAGCATGTATGCAGCATCTCTTCTTTCTCATTTCTTCCACATGGCAGTCTTTGCTCGTGACTTACCAAGAAAAAAAAAATCTTAATGCATTCATCCCTTGTTTTCCATTTCACACCACAAAAATGTCATTCCAAAGATGATGACCTTGGGATAGAATGTCGGTGAGATAGTTCTTTGAGGGCCGTCAGCTTTCCTTTGTCTTCTTGAACTGTTCTGATCCGGCTCTTCTGGAAGTTATAAAAAATTTATTGGCCGTATTTAATCCTTTTAGGAAATTTGTGAGATAGTGTCAGAGATTAACACAGCCAGACACTAGTTAGAGTGGTGAAAACAGATCTCATTTAGTAACTACTGTCAGTAGGGGGGAAAAGCTGAGCTCTGGTCCGACTTGTGAGAAATGATTTGGATGTTTTAAAGGGAGAAAAGGAAGGGAGAGCAGAGCAGGGCTCTGTAGGCGGAGAGAAGTGAAGAATTACAAAGGATTGGTCAGTGCAAATGCAATTAGGCCCGCGGGTTTGCTGGCTGGCAGGTACCAAAGTTAGGATTCTGTCCCACCGGGAGACTGGGACAGAGGCCTCATCCTTCCCCCTGACTACATTCCAAGGGAAGAATGGCTCTAACAGACACTTCTGAGCTGCAAGAGATACATATTCACAACTGTAATCCCCTTTTGGTAAATACTTTCAGAAGGGGAGGTCAGGGGCCTGATGACAGGTGTTGCTAGAACTAATATCAAAATTCCCTGGCAGCATTCGTAGTTTTTCCAGGCAGGCATTTTAACGGGGTATTGGGGACATCCTGATTTTCTGCTGCTGGAAGCCATGGTAGAGTTGGGTCAGGTTTTTTAGTGCAGGCTTTAGGTGGAGTTATGGGCCAGGAACAGGGACCATTATCCCCATTTTACAGGTGGGGAACCTCAGCACAGAAATAAACAACTCTCCCAGGATCATACGGCTAATGCCCTAAACACTGAGTTACATGGTCTCTTAGTGACTGAGGCTTTGGGGAGACGGTGTAATCCTTGTCCTCAGAGAGCGCATGGTCCAGTGGAAGGGGCCAAACACTGGAACAGATCATCATAATTAGTGAGTGCAGTTTTAAAAATATCCATTCTGGGGGCGCCTGGGTGGCTCAGTTGGTTAAGTGTCCGGCTTCCGGCTTCTGCTCAGGTCATGATCTCACATTCGTGGGTTCAAGCCCCGCATTGCGCTCTGTGCTGACAGCTAGCTCAGAGCCTGGAGCTTGCTTCGGATTCTGTATCTCCCTCTCTCTCTGACCCTCCCCTGCTCACACTGTCTCTCTGTGTCTCTCAAAAATAAATTTAAAAAAAATCCATTCTGCTGTCCTTTGCTTGTCTGTTGAGGACACCAAAAGCTCTCTCTCACCTGGCTTCTTCTCCTTTCAGCCACTTCATACTGTCACCTGCCAGCCAGACACTGCACTGTGTATCCCCCCAGCACCTCACACAGGTGGTATCCTAAATCCTACTCATTACCATGTCGTCCTGACCTTCTTCTGACTTCTGGAGTCACTCCAGTTTTAGAGCGCCGTCACTAGTCTCAGACTCTGTCATGTTAGCGAGTGATCTGTGCTTCCTCTTTCCCTCGTCTCGGTAGTCTCCAATCCCTCCTGATGGTACTAGAACTTTCCTTGCATCCTCCTGTCTTCCTGTTTCCTGTCTTCGCACAGCTCCACCCAGATCGTTTCTCCTTGCCAGGCTGGGTTACTGCAGGTCCTCTTGCCTCCCACTCCCCTGCTGCGCTGTGTGGCCTTCCTTGTCACATGCACCCTGTGTGTCACACAAACCCCGTGTGTCAGGAGAGCCCCTTCCTGGCTGTTCTTTCACTTGACTCAGCATTTTCTCTCTAGACATAAAGATTACCAATTAGAGTTTGAGCCGTTTATGAGCTCTTTTGAGATACAATTTTATTTAACTTCCTGCATTTATGTTATTTGCTAACTCTGAAGACTTTCAAGTGCGTGACAAGTGGGATCGGTGGATCAGCCCACATTCTCTGCTCTGAAATTTTGCCTACCTCTCAGTGCCTTTGCCAGACGCATCCATTTCTGTATTGAGCTTCTGTTGCCTCACTGGATGCCCTCCTTCCAAACGGCTGTGTTCCCTCGTCCTTCAGTGCTCAGCTCGCATCAGCTTCTGTTTTGAAGTTTTCCCAGATGTTCCCAGTTAACGTCGATCTTATTTTGTTTTTCTAATTCATGGCACATCTGAAGACTGTACAGTTAGCGATTCTAAAAAGAATTGCGGGGGAAGAAAGTGAGGTTTTCCCCAGCTGGGTGTAAGTTGTGTGTTGTAGTTGTGGGCTGCAGGTGCGGAGACCACCAACAGGTATGTGTGTACAACTCATTATCATCTGTTTATCCCTTCAACGTGTTTTCATTGAGCACCTACTATGTCTAGCATCCCTGCTCTCTTGGGGTTTACCTCCTGATGGGGGAATTAAGCCAACAAAGGAATCATCACAACTTAAGTTAAACTCTGTTAGCAAAATAGGTAGGTTCCTGCAATAAAGCGTGATGTAGGGTGCTGATTTGGATCGTGGGAAGGCCTTTTTGGGAAAGCACTCAGTAACTACCTGCTGACTGGCATATTTTAGTAGAAGCCAAATGCAGTCCTATGGGGTTCTTATGTCTGTATTTAAAAATTATAGAGATAGAAATATATAACATGTACTGCTTAAAAAATAAAATACACCTAAACCTCCATGTAGAGTAAGAAAAGACCTTTGATGCTTTTGTATGTCCTTTTTATATCACATTCCTCTCCTCGCCCCAGAAGTATCTTCTCTCCTGCATTTTCTGTTTATTAATTCTTTTCTTTTCCTTGCATTTTGCTATGTATATATTTCTAAGCCATATATGGCTACTTTTGGGTTTTGAAGTTATTTAAGTAGAATTATACTATATAGTCTGTGATTTTTTTTTTTTGTTTCTTCATTTTTTTTTTTCTTTCCTAACATTATGTTTGTGAGATTTGTCTGTGGAACATTTTACCTAGGCCTTCATAGGGGATCTATACCTGTGGGTGATGTAGTGATTTACTAGAGCTGAAGCATTGGAACAGAATGCCCAGAGATGCTATTAGATGTCCTTGCTTCTTTGTTACCTTCTCCTTCAATATTCCTTTGTTGTCCAGGCATCTCTTTGTTTTCACTTCTGTTGATTGGTGAAAAGTGAAGTAAGCATTTTTAAAAACTGTCATGCAGAAATATTTATAAACTATGGAATATATGAATAACATCATTAAAATTCCCTTTGGGATTCTTAAGGTTGATCTTTTTTTTTTTTTTTTTGCAGTACTGCCATGGACAGCAACCATCAAAGTAATTACAAACTGAATAAAACTGAGAAGAAGTTATTAAGGAAACAGATTAAAGCCAGGCATACTTTGCTGAGACATGAAGGCATTGAGACAGTATCCTATGCCACCCAGGTGACCTAAAACGATGATTCTTTGAATGTTATTGTGTGACAGTAATATTAGTTAATAATTGCTCAGAGAAGAAGGCTGTGATTATTCAGTTGTGTGTTACGTGTCTGTTAAATATGCGTACGAGAGGACCTGCTAACTCTCAATTTGGGGACGCACTCTGAATTTCCATTGATTGTGTTGGCTGAACTAGAGGAAGTTATGGGTGCATATTATGACAGAAACACTTTATAACTGTTTATGGTTTACATAGTGTCATTACATTCATTATAATATTTAATTCCTTAAGAATTCTCACATGACAGGGGAGAAAATTAAGCTGCTGAGGGGTTGTGATGCATCCTCTGATGTAGGACGGCTGAACAGGCAACTAGAGCGAGGTCTTTTGTAACCTAACGCAGTCTTCTCCCCTCAGTACCTAACTTCATTTTTGTTATAAAGTGTTTTGATCATATGCTATGAAAACATTTTTAACTTATTAGACCTTATTCAAAGCCTTTTCATTTTCCGATGACCACAACTCAGTCCTAAGGGACTGTGGGACATCTTGGACCTTGGGCTGAGAAGAGCCTACTTTAGCTCTTAGCCTCTCTTCTTACTTGGATGTGGGCAGTGCCTTTGATCTCCGCTCTCTTCGTTTGTAAAGACCTACCCCTGCATCCTTTTTATTCCGTTGGATTGTTAGATGCTAAAGGGAACATGTATGCGACAATACTTACTAGTCATTAAAATCCCACATGAACATCATGTATCTTTGCTGGTCGTAAGGAGTAGAAAGGAAGCTCAGGCATCATGGAACCGAGGGCAGGGGGCAGGCCTCTGAGAAGGTGAAGCTGGGATTAAAACTTGGGCTTCTTGGCCCTGGGACCAGTTCTCCTCCTTAACGTCATGACTCTGCTGTCTTCTGTGACGAGTTAAGGTTGACAGACGAGTACTCTGATGAGGGAGATTTAAATTCGTGAGTAAAAGGCCCATACTTAGATTTCATTAAATGTCATTTTAATGGCTTAAATTAAATTTAAGAATTAAACCAAATTCCTATAAAGAAGAAGATAGAATACATAATACGTTAGAAGTGATTTGCGTGCACACACTTGACTGTTTCTGCCAAGAGCCAGCGAGGCTGTGAGACGCTCGGAAGAGGAAGCTGACACGCTTCCCTCTCGTCTCCTCCCGAGTGTAACTTGCTTCCTTTTCCGTCCCGGGTTGTGAAGGGAAGTGGTAAGGAGAGAAATGGGTTAAGTTCGTTTCCTGCCTCGGAACTTGTTTCTAGTGGATCTGTTTTCTTAGGGTTTCTAGAAGCTTTAGCCCCACATTTATGGCTTCCAAATGTGTTCTTATTTAAGCTTATTTTTTCTTCACACAGTATTTTTAAAAGAAAAGAATAAAATCGTAGAGGGACCATTAATTATATACCACCTATCCACGGGAGAACAAATGTTCCCATGATTTGTTACAAGTATATGTTATTTTGTGCAAATTTATACCCATTGTGAGATTTTTCTAGAACAGTGATCCTCAAATTGTCAGGATTGAAGATAATTTTTAAAAACATTTTGAATTCTTTACTTCATATTATGGGGAAAATTGATTGTCTGGACAATTATAAATAATATGATTATTGCTCTTAATTATGGTGTGTGACTCACATGCAATAGGAAATAAGTTCCTCACTTTCTTCCCCCACTGCACTTGTTTTTGTGTGGTTTGCCTTTAGAATTGCCCACCAGTCACTTAGCATCTCTGAGGACCACTAGGATTTCTGAAGTCATACCTCACTGTGCTCCTCAATTACCAGATGGGACAGTGGACACCTGACATTTTTAATTCCTTAGAATCGGGAATTTGGGAAATAGAAGTGTTTTTGTAACTATGGCTGCATATAACCAAATTATCTTGGTACTTTCATTTATAAACCCTGTTGAATGAGGTTCCAGGCAAGCCATCTTAGACTAAGGTCTGTGCCATATTCTATATCATTGTATAAGTGTATGTGTTTCCTATGCGCATGTGCATATCGTATGTGCATATGTGTGAGGTGCTGACTTGTCCCTGACAGCCCGGGGCTTTCCTTTTCTCGTAAGGCAGCTGTCCGATGCTATTGCATTCTTTTACAACGAGGTTCGAGATATTCTCATTTTGTGTGTATGAAACTAAAATATTCTGATCTCCGGCTTCCTATATATCAGGGGTCAGCAAAGTATTGTCTCCTGGTCAAATCTGGTTTGTAAGCTAAGAATGAATTTTACATTCTTAAAGGATTGTTGAAAAATAAGAGTATGTGACAGACTTACACGACCTGTGAAGCATAGAATATTTACTGCCTGGCCCTTGTCAGAGAAAGTTTGTTAATACCTGGTATTAACGATAAAACTGATTATAGGAAGCCATCATTGGTTTCCTTTTCTTCTGCTACCAGGTTTTTAATAGTCATAGATCATAAATTGAAAATGTTAACACTGTTTTGTTTTTGTTTTTTTAAATATTTATTTATTTTGTGAGAGATTGTGTGTGGGAGGGGCAGAGACACAAGGAAGGAGGGACGGAGAGGGGGGCGGGGAGAGAGAGAGAATCCCAAGCAGGCTCTGCACTGTCATCATAGAGTCTCATGCAGGGCTTGAACTCACAAACTGTGAGATGTTGACTGAGCTGAAACCAAAAATCAGATGCTTAACCTACTGAACCTCCCAGGCACCCTTCGAAGAATGTTTTTTAAGGGATGCTGTGATTTTAAGAGGTGCTGGGCCATAAATGTCACAATAAAAACAGAAAGCTTCTCTCCCCACCCCAAACAAATCCCTGGAGTAGTTTAACGCAGGACTGCACATAATAGGAAGTAGGCCTGAAACTTACTAAGGGAAAGATTTTCATTGCAAAATGACTGAATTATTCAGACACAGAGGAAAATTTTCCTGTTTTATGTTCAGTTGAAGCTGTGGTTGATTTTTCTTTCAGCCTTTCCTTTCAGGTTTTAGTAAACATTGTAGCGTGGTTATATCAAAAGTGTGGATTCTGGAAAATGACAGAAATAGGTTTGAAACAACTCCCCCCAGTTACTACCTTAACCTAGTTTTTCAGCTATTCAGTTTCTTCTTCTGTGAGGTGGGGTTAACACTAAGCACCTTGTAGGCTTGCTGGGAAGCTCATGTTACCGAGGATTAAGTAGGTAAAAGCATATAGTACAGGGTCTGGCAAAGTAAGTATTATGTAACTCCTCATTCCTTTTCTACCTCCTATTTCTCTTTCAATGTGTTAAACTTAGAAACAGTAATAAATGTCATTTAAATTTGTATGTATGGCCATCAAAAAAGGAATCTTTGCTGAAAGGGCTCTTTAAAAATCATATATTATTTACAACATAGATGTACTTTTTAATCCTCAGTATTTAATAAATTGACTTACATACTGTGTATGGAATTAGAAAACCAGATAACCACCGTAAGGAAACCTCTTTTCCCATCTTAATTACACCTTTGTGGAAATCTTATTTAAAAATAATCTTATTTAAAAATCTTATTTGAAAATAAGTGGGTTGATACTAACTGCTCATGTTTGTTTTTGTTTTTGGTGTGTGTGTGTGTGTATGTTTGCACGCATGTGTGTTTCAAAGAGCCTGGTTGTCGCCAATGGCGGATTGGGGAACGGTGTGAGCAGGAACCAGCTGCTCCCGGTGTTAGAGAAGTGTGGACCCGTAGACGCTCTCCTGATGCCTCCTAACAAGCCCTACTCGTTCGTGAGATACAGAGCTGCAGAAGACTCCAAGAAAGCCTATGTCACCCTCAACGGAAAAGAAATACTGGATGATTTAGGACAGAAGATCCTACTGTACTTGAATTTTGTGGAGAAAGGTATCAGCATCTTTTAAAACATAGTTGTTGCTTTTGGATAAGTTTTCTTTTCACTCCTGTGTGAGGAGGTGTGGTTTTTGTGCAACCAGACAGGATATCAGTTAAGTGACCCCCCCCCCCCTTTGTTTTCAAACCTTCTTTATGCACCTTGTTTGTCCAGGCGTGGGACTAAGTAGCAGAAGGGACATGAATTACACACGGCCTCCCTTTCAGGGCCTGGGCCCCCCAGCCCAACAGGACGTGTGTTATGTGTGTTCCTTACTTTGGAATCCTGCTGCCTGTGTTTTTCAAAATTTGATGTTGAGGATTCAGATGACCAGTTTTGCAGTCTACCCAGAAGCTTTCAGTTTATCACTGTGGAATTAATTGTGATCCAGATGACCGTGTGCCAGACTTGCCATTTATGGAGGCCAGCCTTCAGCCGCCAGACCCTGAAGCTCTATAGGGTCGGCATCCAGCAGGACTCTCTGGGATGGTGGAAATGTTCCTACATCGTAGTGGCGCTGTCCAGCGTGATCGTGGGATTGAGGAGCTGACTTTTTAATTTAGTTTTATTTAAGGTAAATAGTTTAAATAAAAGCTTTACAGGCTGGTTTACAGAACTGCTGGGGAGATTATTATATCTCTTCCCCATTGCCCCATGGAAATAAAATGTGCTGAGATGAACTTTGATTTAGACATCTAGTCTCCTAGTAAATTCACCTGCCACTTTTTTTTAAAGTTTATTTATTTTGAGGGAGAGACAGAGACAGAGACAGAGACAGAGAGAGAGAGAATCCCAAGCAGGCTTCGCACTGACAGCACAGAGCCCACTGGGGGGTGCGATCTCATGACCTGAGCTGAAACCAAGGGTCGGACACCTATGTGATTGAGCCTCCCAGGCGCCCCTAACTTGCCACCTCTTTAGGCAATGTCATGTTTTGTTCAGATATCCTGGGGACTGATAGTTGAGCATAATCTGACCAAATTTATATGTTTATAAAGTAAGACTCAAAGGAAACTTTTAAAGACTTTTTAAAGATATATCTTAGGAGTTACTATTTTCGGTATCTATATGTGTGCAATTTAAAATCTGACATAAGCTTTACAGTTTTAAAAACATATTATCTCTATATGGTATATGTTTATGATCGGCTTTTGAAAACTGAATGGTTTGTAAGTTTTAATCAGCAAATACTGTCCTTGGATTTTCCCCTAGTCAGTACATTGAACACCTGTAAGAAATTGCACAAAGTGAGTTCTGGAGTGTTCTTTATTTGAAATTCCATGTTAGATCCAGATCTACTTCCAAGACTGTTGTTATTAATGTTTATAACCTTGGAAATAATTCTTTAAAAAAATTTTTTAAAGTTTATTTTGAGAGAGGGTACGAGCAGGGGAGAGGCAGAGAGAGAGAGACAGAGAGACAGAGAGAGAGAGAGAAGAGACGACAGAGAGAATCCCAAGCAGGCTCCACGCTGTCAGTGTAGAGCCCAATGCAGGGCTCGAACTCAGAGATGGTTAGATCATGACCTAGCCCGAATCAAGAGTTGGGCACTTAACCGACTAAGCCACCCAGGTGCCCCCACCTTGGAGAGAATTCTTGGTAGAAATGAACAGACAATAGAGCTGCATCACATGTTCTGCCAACTGCTACCAGAGAGCCACTGAGTAACAAATACAGGGGTATTTTAAATGTTTTTTTAAATCTATTTTTAGAAAACTGAGTATGAATTTCTTACATTATAATTTGCCTGTCTTTAAAGATTTTTCCCCAAAGTGTTTCTTACATAATGTAAAGAAATAATATAATGCCTGACGTATAGTAAGCACTCGGTAAATATTTATCAGATGATTTACTATTTGTATTTCTGAAATAATAAGAAAATCTAGTAGATATAAGGTTTGATAGATGGAGGCAGAGGCGAGAGGAAAGAGAGAGACCAAGTTATGGAGCCAAGAGAGCCTTTATTGGAGTCTGCAATTCCCGGGCGAGGTTCCCTGACTCCGGGAGTGGGGAGTCAGGGAAGTCACGCCTGGTACGGGAAAGCAAGGTGTTTTATGGGTGCAAAAAGTTCCGGGTTTGATCTCAGTTGGGCAGATAGCCAAGTAAGGGCATCTTTGGACTGTGGCAGGATTCAATTGGCTGTCCACTTCAGTGGGGTGGGGGATGCTGGAATTCCATGGTGAGGCATTTCAGTTTGAGACAGTCCAGATTGGAGAGTGGGGGTCGTTGGGCCCTGGTGGTGCCTGGAAGTATTGTCTGACCCGCAATAAAATGGCTGCTGGTGCTTTTCAAATGGTGTGGGTCATTCCAGGTTTGCAGTGTTATGCCCAGATTTTAATATCATCCCCCAAAACCAGAGACCGCCAGGGAGACCGAGTCACACATGCAAAAGCAAAGGGCTTTATTACGGGTTTAGGCTCGCCGGGGCCTAAACTCAGGCTCACAGACTTCACCAGCACAGTGGATCCATGCGGAGAGCCCCGAACAAAGGTGGAGTAGGGCCTTTATGGGCTTGGGAAGGGGGAGTTACAGGAAATTGTGACACTGGTATAATGATCCAATCATTATTATACAATGTTACTGACAGCAGGTTTAACCATTCACATTGCCTAGAGTATTTGTTACTTTTGGCGGGATCCAATCCCAACATTTAGAGTGTTAACCAATTACAGAGTGGGCCCAGGACCCTCACGTAGGGCGTGACTAGCCTTCTAGGCCTGCCCTTAGAAATGTTAAGGGTGTCAGCTGGCCTTTCCTGATTGGGTGTGACAAGGGTGGTCCCTCCTGCCCTTCTATTGTCTCATGGAGTCAGTTTGATTCAGACCTGCCTGCGTCCTTACAGCAGGTGGGCATTGGCATTGCACGCAGCGCTCCACTGCAAAGTGGCCGCTCAGTTGCCCTCCCGTGGCAACTCTTACAGTAGACATTTATGGTATTATTGTTTTGAATTCCTCTGGGTGCGCGCTAGAAGTCCAATGCGCTATCCATTACGCCACAGAGCCTGCACTGTTATTATTGTTTTGAATTTTTATATTACATGATTCAAAGATGAAAACCCTTCAGCAGAAAAGCTTTAGAAATCACGTCTAACATGAACGATGAGAGCCCTAACAGTAAATGTGAATTGCACTGTTCCCTTTAACCATAAATTCTTTTTTTTCCTTTCACACTTGCATCTATCTTAAAGGATATAAAGACTTAAATTATTTTAATATATATCAAATAATTCTTCATACAATATTTTTATTTCTTTAGAATAAGTTTTTTGTTGTTTTATCTTTTTCTGGTACTTGACTGTAGTTAGTATCAAGAAGAACCTAAGGGCCAAAATGAGCATTTAAATTTGTTTTCAATATTTAGAGATAATCTAGCTTTAAATAGAGGAGCATATTATAGATATTATGAGAAAGACTCAATCACGTTCAAATAATATTGAAGTAAATACTGTTGTATTTGCTCTTGGTAACTGTAGTGGATAAAATGTACCATAATTTTTATCTTGGTCTTTATTTTTACATTTTCCTATGTCGTGTGCCTGTAGCATTCTTGTTTATGAATATGGGGATTGGGAATTTTAGGATATGATAAATGGCTATGGACAATTATTTGTATTTGGAAACTTTAAGTTTTGTATGTGACTGTTTTAATTTGGTTTCCCAAGCACAATGGAAAGAGGCGGGGCTTCAGGCCCTGCCTCCAGGCCTCATGGTAGTAGAAGAAATTATTTCTCCTGAGGATGAGAAAATGCTTTTGGAAAGTATTAACTGGGCAGAAGTTACAGATAATCAAAATGGTAAGTAAAACTTCTAAAATGTGTTTTTAAAATGTCTCTGCAAAATGCCATATTACCGCTCCTTCTTTCCTCCTCCTCCTTTGCTTTATTAAAACTTCTAATATTTCCTCAAAATTATTGAAAGTAGCTTAGACCTAATATTAGGCAAGTCATACCAATAAATCTTAGGAGCATTAATCATAAGTAACATAGCTATCAATTTTAAGCTCCAAACTAATGAATATTTATATGCCAACATTGTAGTGCTAACTTGGATTTGACCTCCCCCCAGGCACATTTCCGGTGAGGAATCAACACCACAATGCAGTGAGAGCTGCCTGCAGATTCTTGCAAATTAGTTACCCGGACTCCTTCCAGATCTTTAATGGTCTTGTGATTGGCAGTGTCTGTGTTTAACTCTTTCAGGTTGACTAGGGTGAGACCGGTAAAAGGGTTTACTGAAAACCCAGCAGAGGTGAGGTAGTGTGGTTAATGTTACTAAGACAATAATTTAGCGGTTAACAAAAACTGCCGTTACTGAGGGAGTCCTGACGTACTGTTTGACTTTGAATATACAAAGAAATGCAGTTCTTTTTCTCTCAAATAGTTTACTTTCTTCTCTTCATATAGTTCAAAAATCCCTGAAGCACAGAAGAGTGAAGCACTTCGGTTATGAGTTCCGCTACGAGAACAACAACGTAGATAGAGGCAGGCCGTTACCTGGCGGTAAGTGACTGTGAGCCGGTGGCAAGTGCGGAGTCAGAAGAGAAAGATTTAATCTATTGGAAGGAAGTCATAGTACGTTTCACTGGTCATTTCTGGGTAAACTGGTGAAACAACCGGTTAAATTTAAAATATCTAAATTACATAAGGAGTGCAGTTTTGTTACGCAAACTGGATGGACACAGCTAAGGCTGTAATTCCTCTTGAACACACACCATCCCCACTCGCATACTTCTCAGTAGTAGTACTGTTAGCGGGTTAGTACATTTTATTCCAGTCCTGTAACAAATGAGTTCACATCCCAGGAGAGATACCTGTAAAGGTACGTAGTTGTTAGCATGTAGTACTTACTATAGTGTGTGTTGTATGTGTATGTGTGAACACACGTGTATGCTTCCAGCTTGCTCTTTTCTTTTCGTTAAACGTCTTGGACATCTGATGCAGCTCTTCAGTTTTATTCCGTGTTCGCCAGTGGCTTGTCAGGGAGTTCCCTGCTGGTAGACACCGAGGCTGATGCTAGGTGTTAGGTGTGAGGAGGTGAGTGTCCTCGGGCACAGCCCGCATTTGCAAGCTCAGAGGAGTAGAACTGTTAGGTCAAAGTTGTGTTCACTTAGGAATGTTAGTATATACTGAAAAACTGCCCCCCAAAAGAGCTGTATTGGCGTATTCTTACCAAGGGTGAACCCCACCCCACCACAACATGTGACACTGTAAAACTTTTAACTTCCTGTTATTTCTGACTCCAGTGAAGGTAAGTTAGTTCTACTTAGAAAACTGTTTTGTTTTTGTTTTTCAAATTTTTTTTAAAGTAATCTCTGTACCTAACGTGGGGCTTGAGCTCAAAACCCTGAGATCAAGTCTCATGCTCTACCAGCTGAATCAGCCAGGCGCCTTGAAAGCTGTGTTTTCGGGAGGCATCACAATCCCAGACTTTAGCCTCTACTACTAAGCTGTCATCATCAAGACAGTATGGTATCAGCACAAGAACACATAGATCAATGGAATAGAATACAGAGCCCAGAACTGGACCCACAAATGTATGACCAATTAATCTTTGACAAAGCAGGAGAATATCCAGTGGAAAAAAGACAGCCTCTTAGCAGGTGGTGCTGTGAGAGCTGGACAGCAACACGCAGGAGAATGAAACTGGACCACTTTCTTACACCACAGACAAAAATCAACTCAGAATGGATGAAGGACCTGAATGTGAGACAGGAAACCAAGAAAACCCTAGAGGAGAAAGCAGGAAGCAGCCTCCTTGACCTCAACCGCAATTTCCTACTTGACCCATCCCCAAAGGCAAGGGAATCAAGAGCAAAACTGAACTCTTGGGACCTCATCAAGATAAAAAGCTTCTGCACTGCAAAGGAAACAGTCAAGAAAACTCATAGGCAACCTATGGAATGGGAAAAGATAGTTGCAAATGGCATATCGGATAAAGGGCTAGTATCCAAAATCTATGAGAAACTCACCGAACTCCACACCCGAAAACCTAATAATCCAGTGAAGAAATGGGCAGAAGACATGAATGGATACTTCTCCAAAGAGGACATCCAGATGGCCAACAGACACATGAAACAATGCTCAGTGTCCCTCATCATCAGGGAAACACAAATCAAAACCACACTGAGATACCACCTCACGCCAGTCAGAGTGGCTAAAATGAACAAATCAAGAGACTCTAGTTGCTGGCGAGGGTGTGGAGAAACGGACATCCTCCTACACTGTTGGTGGGAATGTAAACTGGTGCAGCCGCTCTGGAAAACAATGTGGAGGTTCCTCAAAAAACTATCAATAGAACTCCCATATCACCCAGCAATAGCACTGCTGGGGATTTACCCAAAGGATACAGAAATGCTGATGCATAGGGGCACATGTACCCCAGTGTTCATAGCAGCACTGTCAACAATAGCCAAATCATGGAGAGAGCCTAAATGTTCGTCACCTGAGGAATGGATCAAGAAGATGTGGTTTATATATACAATGGAGTATTACATGGCAATGAGAAAGAATGGAATCTGGCCATTTGTAGCAACGTGGATGGACCTCAAGGATGTCATGCTAAGCGAAATAAGTAAGGCAGAGAAGGACAGATACCATATGTTTTCACTCAGGTCTAACAGGAGAAACCTAACAGAGGACCATGGGAAGGGGAAGGCAGGGGAAAGAGAGAAAGAGAGGGAGGCAAATCATGAGAGACTCTTGAATACTGAAAACAGACTGAGGGCTGAAGGAGGAGGGGGAAGGGGGGAGGGGAGTGATGGACCTGGAGGAGGCACTTGTGGGGAAGAGCACTGGGTGTTATATGGAAAGCGACTTGACAATAAACTATAAAAAACAAAAAGAAAACTGTTTTTTAAAGAGAAATGCCTTAGAATAAGTAACTTAAATTTAAGTTTAATGTAAAATAAGTAAAATAATTTAAAATAATAAAAAAGAGCAGTCAGGCTAATTTCTAGTATATTATAGTATTATTATATTATAGTTTTATAATTTTATTGCTGTTTTACAAAATACCAAATACCAAAATACCAGAAGTGTTCTTTTGGATATTTTATTAAAATCAATAAAATAACTTTAGAAGATTCTCAAGAAGGTTTTGCTTTTATTTTGTTTTGCCTTCTGGGTTTATTGTTATATTTGAATCTGACTGCAAAATTAAGCTGTGTGATTTTTCTCACAGTGACTTTATTCTTGAGTTAGTAAAATATGCAAAGTAAATACTTTAATATGTTTTACCTTTATGATTACTGACATCAGGTCTTCCTGACCCTTGTGATAGCATTTTGGAGAAATGGTTGAAAGAAGGTTTCATTAAATACAAACCTGACCAGCTGACTGTAAACCAGTATGAGCCTGGACATGGTGAGTGCTGCTTCTTTTAACACTCCGACCGTGTATTTCATAACTAAGTAGAGTATATAACTCCCTAAAATCAAAGGTATAATTTGTTATCTTAACTAACTCCTCACAGGAATTTGCTTATGTTGGTTACCTGTAAGTCAAGTGTTAATCCCTTGAGGAACTTGCTTCTCAGAGCATAGACACGCAGGCTGACATAGCCCCTGTGTGATTTTTGTGATCTCTTTTTTTGTTCGCTCCCTTCTCAACATTTCATTTAGAGACGGGAGATTGTTTTAGACGTAGGAGACAAGTGTGACCGAGGATCCAGATAATTTACAAATACTTGTATTCTCGCTCTTCTTTCCCCTCTGAGAATGTGAAGACAATACTAGGATTTAGGTCCTGATTTTTTTTGCATTTATTAGCGTTTTCGTTTGACGTTTGTAGTAATGAAATGATCTTAAGGATTTTATTAATGTCAGGCATTGTGGGGTTTTGGTTTTTTTCTTGCGTTTTCACAATAAATGCCTATTTACCTGTCAGTCTTTCTGTTGGTCTGTGCCCTCCTTGGGGACAGGGGTGTGTCTTACTTGCCTCATGTACTCTTACCATGTGGCACAGTTCCTCCTTCTGGGAGATACTCAGCATAGATGAGAAATTGGTAGAGGAAGCCATATCCTAATTATTGATAGGCTTAGTCCTCACACCTGGCTATCGCTTTAGTTCTGCATCTACTTGGGAATCCAGTGTTCAAGGGAAAAATCTGACTTTGGTATTTATCTTTCACACCTTTCTCTTGGGCTGGGATTGGGTAGAGTCCTAGGTCAGCAGTGATGCTCACGTTTTGACTTCCGAATTGAGTGCCAGTTGCACTTCAACTTGAAGTTAAGAAATTTTTAGTTGAGATTTAGTTTGATTGTATTTGGTCACATTCACCCTAAATGTTTCCTTTTAACTAAAATTATCATACATTCCCGATGATCACAGTGTTCTCACCATAGTAATGAGAGGCTGTATTTACAGTCAGCTTAAATCTGCTAAAAGGAAAAATGAAATGACATTGTTGTTTTATTTTCTGTCCCAGGAATTCCTGCTCATATTGACACACATTCTGCTTTTGAGGATGAGATTGTTTCTCTCAGTCTGGGGTCAGAGGTAAACGTTCAAACAGTTTTATTAGCTATCTACAAGTCTATTACCTTATATGATGCCATTTACATAGGATTAGTACTTCCATTTCTTACAGAATGTAAAAATATCACAGCCTGTTTTTTTCAGGTGTCTGAAGATTTATCCATCAGCTCATCAGCTGCCAGGAAAACCCCTGTAATTTAATTTGATTTTTCACACATTTCCTGGAGCCTGTGATTATGAGCCAGACTGGCTTTACCCATGCCGCACTGCCATCTAGTGGCAGCAAGTGGTGGCTGCCGGCTGTGCAGAAGGGAAGGAAACAGAACAGAACAAAAATGTGTGTGTCCAGAATTTTGATGCTTTTTCATCTAGTTTATTAACTGATTTCATCCCTTCAGAACCCCTGAGCAGTACAGGGTAGTGTCCTCACTTTTACAGATAAAGAATAAGAGGCTTATGCTATTCATTGACTTGTTCATATTGCTGCCCTTTACTCGAGCTGCTAAAGAAGATGTAAAAAGCATGATTTAAAGTGATGGGTGCAAACTGGGGATAGAATCTTAGTTAAAAATCAGATGTTAAGAACATCTGAGGTCATCTCATCTAACTAGAGGTTGCTTCAAAATCTGAGCTTGTTCATGGAGGCAAATATTGAGTAGGGTTTTTTGTTTTGTTTTGGTTTTATATATTTATTTTGAGAGAGAGAAGGAAAGAATCCCAAGCAGGCTCTGGGCTCATGAACCATGAGATCATGACCTGAGCCGAAACCAAGACTCGGACGCTTAGTGGGCTGAGTCACCCAGGCACCCCGAGTGCTTTGGCTCATTAACCTATGCTGAGCTTGTGTGATCTTGTTGATACTGTGACAAGCAGGTTGGTGTCGTTTGATGCGACGGAGCTGTTGTATCAACTACATGTGTTAATTTTTATTAAATGCTTTAAAAAATAATGAGGACAGGTAGGAAAAAGAAAGAGGTCTTCTCCGTCTGGCTTATTTTTATCTTACCTCTTCATCCTGGCTTGTGGCTCTCGGGGATTAGTAAAGAACATCTGTGTCTTTTCCTCTCAGCTGTGTACCCAGCTGAGAAAGGAGACGTAACTGGAGATCAGATCAGCTTTACTGCTGAGCAAACCCTAGACCTGTAGCCAAGTGTTCTTGTTAAAACTTCCCCTCTGAGTTAGGAGACATGCTGTCCTTGTCCCTGGCACAGCCAGATGCCTGGACACCTTCCTCATAGGGGCAGAGACTTTCTCTGAAGCAGGACTCAGAGGAGCCTACGTTAGGTTCTGCAAACCAGCGAGATCTGAAAGAGAGGAAAGAGCTCAGCTAGGTATGTGTGGCCCCAGGCCAGCCACTCAGTGGAAGCCAGGGCTTCTCTCCTGGGGAGTTAGAGGTGAGGGAGGGGAGGAAAAGCCTGGTATGTTCTGTACTTTCACTCTGGGGGCCATTCCCTCCCCTCCTGGGGAGATAGGAGTACTGGGAACTAAGTGCCCCCACAGCTGAAAGTTGTAGAGAAGGGAAAACAGGCCCCTTACCAGCGCCGATAATCTGCTGTAATTCTCTTCTCCACTTGGTGTCTCTGAAGGCACATAGCTGTTAGCTGCTGGTTTGCATGGTGGGAATCCGGTCACAGATCCAGGACAGCATGCATGTTATACACTGTGACAGGAATAGCAGATTTTCTTGTAAACGAGTTTTTGCGGGGTGGCGAATCTTTCTAACTTGGGGAAAAATATTCACTCGACAGGTAAATTTGTCATGCTGTTTAAAAAGTTGACTGTATTTGGAACCCTTTGTTTCATATGGAAAATGGCATTAATATCAGCTCTTGCCTGGCTGAAGGATTGTGGGCTAGCATAAGCAGACTGTGTTGTGACTCCGAGCAGTGTGTATGTGCAGAGTCTTCTCACTAAGGGGTGCTGCTTCTGGGGCTCCTTCCTGGAAGGTGTGATGAAGAGAAGGTTACAGCCCCATGGCCTCAAGATAAGATTTCCGGGGGTCACCGGGAATGCGGGTCCAGCTTTTCTCCTCTACTGTCGCACCTGTGCCGTGCGCTGTTCGCTTTGTCCTGCTGTGTGATTGCTGGTTCTCTACCCCCGACCTGGAACCTGCTCCCAGACTCCTGTCCCTTTCTGTTTTCTCATCTTGACATCCTTCATTATTGTGTGAAATTTACTATAGTGTCTATCCCAGCTTCTGTCCTATTGTAACAGTTTGTCAGCTGACCCATTTTTTTTTTTAGTGTTTGGTTTGTTTGTTTCTCCTTGGCCAAAATCTTTGAGATTATATTTAGCTCTTTACTTGCTTCCTTTTCCTAGTAAACTTCTGAGAACTCCTGATTTTTTTTATTGAGTATAATCGACTTACAATATTATATTGATTTCTGATAATGATTTGATGTTTTATATTCATAACAAAATGATCAGCCATAGCAAGTCTGATTATGTTCTTTCATCCTGCAAAGTTAATATATATTGTTACATCAAGAGTCATGGGAAGACTGACCAGAGTGTGACCACAGTGGGCACAGATTGCTGCTAGGTTTAAACACAGAGATACTTGCAAAAGTACTAATTTTATCAGACGTTGGTTTATCAGTAAATATTTTTCATATTGGTTTCTTTTTTGTCTTTTAATATTTTTATCTTATTTAAAAAATTTTTAACATTTTTTTCAAAGTTTATTTACTTATTTTGAGAGGGAGGGAGAGAGAGAGAGCGAGAGAGAGTGTGCACCCACATGTGAATAGGGGAGGGGCAGAGAGGGAGATGGAGAGAATCCCAAACACAATCTGCACTCTTAGCTCAGAGCTTGGTGTGGGGCTCGATCTCACCAACTGTGAGATCATGGCCTGAGCTGAAACAAAAAGTTGCTTAACTGACTGGGCCACTCAGGCGCCTCTTACTTTATTTTTTTAAAGTACTCTCCACAACTAATGTGGGGCCTGAACCCACAACCCCGAAATCAAGAGTTGCATGTCTGCGGCTGAGCCAGCTTGGTGTCCCCAGTAAATATTTTTTTATTATGATGATTTCTGCACCTGAGTTGGCTGGGCAGTTGGGTCTTTGGTGAAGATTTTTCTGCTGAATGCCTGCTAGAGGGCTGCGTCTTTCATTGTATTACCTGCTTTCTCTCCAGGCTTATGCTTTTAGCAAATAGCTACTGAGTCCAGCTTGATCTTCTGAAAGCTTAAGGCACTGAATAAACTTTTTTGTGAACTGTCTTGGGCGACCCCCTTTCTGTCTTGTCAGCAGAATGGTGTGGGCTGTGCGGGTTTTCTCCAGCCTGGTCTCTGCGTACTGTGCCCCGGACACGTTCTGATCCTGGAGGACTTCTCATCACCTCCTGTAGGTAGGGAACGACTCCTGGGCTACTTCTCTTTTAGGAGTTGGTTGCTTTAACAGACAAATGTGTCATTATTTTCTGATCCTCAGCACAAACTGGGGGGAGAAAACAAAGCTACTTTCTTGAACTTGAAACAGCTACTACAATCTGGCCCCTTGGCGTCCTGGCTTTATCTTTAATCTCAAGTTCAGCCCTCACAATTTGTTTGTTCTTACTTTTATCTTAATTCCAGGCCCCAGACTTTATTCTTCTGAGAGTCCCTGGAATATTCCCAACTGTGAAGTTCTGTCAGATAAGTTGTGTCTGCTGCGTAGATCCTTTTTCCCCTCTCTGTCCTTGACGGCACGTTTGTGATATTTCCTATCGTCTCAGTAGTGTCTTCAGCATCAAAAAGACGACGGTCTGCCATCCAAGGGGGTATATATTTCTCCTCCATTTTGTGCTTGTGTGGGTGTGGGTGCACGTGTGCCTACAGGGCCACTTTGTATCCACAGCCGTGGTATGGCGCCTGTACATTGACGTCGGTGTGGGAAGAGAGTGTAACTTTCACGTGGGATAGTTAGTTTCATTAGTACAGACAACACGGTGTTGGGCCACATCTTCATTTTTCCTTTTGTCTGGGGTGCCCCTAACATTCAGAACTTCTATGGAGGAGTAGATCTGCTGGTCTGTGGGCCAGAAATAAATGCTTTACCTTACTTGGTCCTCTTTGCTTTTATAATCAAATTCTATTTTCACATAAGTATTTCCTCTCCTGACTTGTGTTCTGAAGATTCTTATTTTTGTGTAATTTTCTTATCTTTCAAGGTCTCTTAGAAGCCAAAATTCCCTTTTGTATCAATTGGGCAAATGAGGTCCTCCTGACTATTTTTAAAAAAATTTTTTTAATGTTTGTTTATTTTTGAGAGAGAGGGAGACAGAATCTGAAGCAGGCTCCAGGCTCTGAGCTGTCAGCACGTAGGGCTTGAATTCATGAACCGTGAGATCATGACCTGAGCCAAAGTCCGACGCTAAACCGACTGAGTCTCCCAGGCGCCCCAAGGTTCTGCTGACAATTTTAAAAGTGTACTCTTTATCTCCTTTCTACGCAGTAATATTCATGCCCTTACAGTAGGGATAATGGCAAAGAGATATGCCTATTTCGGCCAGTAATCTGCTGAGTCTGCTTCATGTTGCAACATCATAAAATAGAACATTTTGTTGTTTTTGGAGACTTCCAAGTACCAATTCTTGGATCTTTTCAGGTAGAATTTGTGCATTTGTTTTGTAGCAAGATAGCAGCATTATGTCACTCCAGGTATGTAGAACTGGAATAAAATATCAGTTGAGTGCAGAAAACTACACTAGAGGCCAGTTTTAGGAGATGAAGTTGGAACCACTGGTTGGCTGCTTGCTGAGAAGTCACTGAAATTTGGGGATAATAATAATAAAAGATACATACATATTGCAAACATTTTGTTTTAACTGACATATAAATTTACTCACCAGTATTTTGATGTGGGTCCTTTGTGTGAGAGTCCACAGTCTGCCTTGTCTTTCTGGTTTTCATTCCTTTAAAGCAAAGCAAAAGCTATGGAACCTCCTAGGATTTTAGGTTTTGATGTTTTTATTTCCAAGGTTTTATTATTGAACTGTCACATCTGTTACAACAGTTCATTATTTTGTCCACTTTTACTGAGTTTGTCAACAGCATTCAACCTGGTTTATAGAGGAAAAAACCTATCTTCTCTTAAGTCACTTTCGTTGGTTTGCATTATAGACCCTTAAACCGAGCACCTGCGCAACAGGTGTGGACGGCACAGTGCTTGGCTTGTTCGGCTGCAGCCCAGCCGGTGAGGAGACGTGTGCAAGCGTGTTGGAGGGCTGCCGGGGATCAGCAAACACTCAGGGTGTGAGCGTGCTTTCCAGGAGTAATGGAGCCTGTTAGTTGGTCAAATAGATTCCTCTTAAGAGAGCTTTTATTGATGGGACCACCATTTTCACAAGCAATGTGGGAGATAGAAAAAGATTTCCAGCCTTGACGGCCCTGTCCCCACCTCAGACTTTGGACTTGAATATCCAGCTCTCTAAAAGATGTTTTCTTTTTTTCTAAATCTGAACTCATTGTCTTTGTCTTCAGTCATTTACCTCCCACTGCTATTCTCCCATACAAAACAGAATAGACTTTGGCTCTTCCTCAGTTCCCTGCTCTGTTTAATTGTCTGCCAATTGATCAGTGTAGAACCTGGGAAGCATTCTTGACATACATTTCTAAAATTGTGAATTTTGCTTTCAAGTAGTTTTCACTACACCCTACAACATTTTCTTCTAAGAACAGCTCCTAGAGGTGTAATTGTCTGTAAGTGACACCTGTTAAGAGAAAGCCTCACCACTCTCAAGATAATGAACGTGCCCTCCGTCGCTTAACACCTTAGATTACATAGTATTTTCCAGAGGTTTTTATATACTCTTTGCTGTATGGTGTCTTTCACTTATCACAATTACTTGAGATTCAGTCAGAGTCAAAGCTTAATTGGTATCTTTACTTTTTTGCTGAAGAGTATAAGAACTTCAGAACGCTTTAACTCCATGACTCCCTTATAATTTACAGACTGTTTTTAGTGTGCATTTGAATTCTCTTCACTTTTTTTGGCTACTTCCCTGATTTATACCATCAGTGATCATTTAGGCATACTTACATTTTCTGTACTCTTCAGTCTTTGATCTCAGACCTCCCATCTGAGATCATTTTCCTTTTCCACAGTGTACAACCTTTAAATTTCCTTTCATCCAGGCGTGCTGCTGGCGGCCCTGTTGTTCTGTCTGCAGTGTCTTCACCTCAGCCTCATCCTTCAGGCTCCGTTCACTGGGTATAGAATTTGCGGTTGGCAGTTCCTTATAGTGTGTGCAGGATTTCACTGACTTCCTTGTGGCTCCTGTTACACTCTCATGACCTTTCTTTATTTCTCTGGCTTCTCTTAAGATTTTTTTCTTTATCTTGTGTTTTCTTTATTTTTATTTTATTTTATTTTTTAATATATAATTATAAATAATTTTATTTTTTTTCCATAATATTTTATTGTCAAATTGTTTTCCATACAACACCCAGTGCTCTTCCCCATAAGTGCCCTCCACCATCACCACCACCTCTTTTCCCCCCTCCCCCTTCCCCTTCAACTCTCAGTTCATTTTCAGCATTCAATAGTCTCTCAAGTTTTACATCCCTCTCTCTCCCCAACTCTCTCTCCCTCCTCCACTCCCCCATGTTCTCCGTTAGGTCTCTCCTGTTTTCCTGTTAGACCTATGAGTGCAAACATATGGTATCTGTCCTTCTCTGCCTGACTTATTTCGCTTAGCATGACACCCTCAAGGTTCATCCACTTTCCTACAAATGGCCATATGTCATTCCCTCTCATTGCCATGTAGTACTCCATCGTGTATATATACCCCATCTTCTTGATCCACTCATCAGGTGATGGGCATTTAGGTTCTTTCCATGTTTTGGCTGTTGTTGACATTGCTGCTATGAACATTGGGGTACATGTGCTCCTATGCATCAGCACCTCTGTATCTCTTGGGTAAACCCCTAGCAGTGCTATTGCTGGGTCATAGGGGAGTTCTATCGATAGTTTTTTGAGGAACCTCCACACTGTTTTCCAGAGCGGCTGCACCAGTTTACATTCCCACCAACAGTGTAGGAGGGTGCCCGTCTCTCCACACCCTTGCCAAATTCTATAGCCTCTTGATTTGTTCATTTTAGCCACTCTAACTGGCGTGAGGTGGTATCTCAGTGTGGTTTTGATTTGTGTTTCCCTGATGATGAGTGATGTTGAGCATCGTTTCATGTGTCTGTTGGCCATCTGGATGTCCTCTTTGGAGAAGTGTCTGTTCATGTTATTTTTATTTTTTTTTAAAGCATTTATTAAAAAAATTTTTTTTTTGGTTAACATTTATTTATTATTGAGAAACAGAGAGAGACAGAGCATGAGCATGGGAGGGGCAGAGAGAGGACACAGAATCTGAAGCAGGCTCCAGGCTCTGAGCTGTCAACACAAAGCCCGACACAGGGCTTGAACCCACAAGTGGTGAGATTGTGACCTGAGCCAAAGTGAGACAGTCAACCGACTAAGCCAGCCAGGTACTTTTATTTTGATGTACCTGATTATTCTGTGTATTTTGTTGGGTTTATTTACTCTTGGGATTTATTGGGTTTCTTGAACCTGTGGATTTTTTTTCCCATCAATTTTGGAAAACGTTGAGCCATTATCCCTGCAGATTTTGCCTCTGTGTTGTTCTCTGTCCATCTGCCTGTTTTCTGTAGACTTTACTTTGCTTGCCCTCTCTTCTGTGTTTAGTGTATTTTGTCTCTCCGTGCTCTATTCCAGACAGTTTATTCTGTCACCGATTCTTTTCTTCAGCCATGTCTGATTGCTATTAAACCCATTCATCAGTGGCCTAGTTTCAGTCATGGTATTTATCTGTTATGGAGTATCTACTTGGTTTTTTTTTTTTTTTCAAGTTTACAGTGTCTTTTAAAAAATCATTTCCCATTCTCTGCTGAAATTTTCAGGCTTAGCATTTATATCTGTAAACTTGGTAAGAATCTTTGTTTTATAGCCTGTGTCTGATATTTATGTATTTGAGGTCCCTCTGGTTCATTTCTGTTCTTTAGAAACACCTCGAGATATTTCTCTAGGCTACCTTTTTCTAGAGCAGGTACCGCAGTTTATTCCGATTCAGAATGTCTCAGATGAAGGCTGATTCTCTGTATTTATAGAAGGCTCATGGACAATTAATTATGCTATTTAGCTAGAATTCTGAGTCATTGAGTTAGAATATGTTAAAATGCTAAATATGTATGGTATCTGCACCAAAGGCAGTAGGACTTCATATTAATCTTTCACCAAATAAATAGAAATGAAGTAACATAGGCACCTAGTGGCCGCTGTGATGATCATCCAATCAAATGTCCCGTTGTTGTGCTAGAAACTGAAAAAGTCAGCCTGCGTGTCTTGTGTCCAGATCCTTAGGCGTTCGCACAGGGATTAGGCTCAGCATTGGACAAGTTGGGAGAGTTGAGTTCTAGCTCATCTCCGTTGGTAACTCACAGATTGAAGTTGGCGTATAATTTTTGAGTTTTAGTTGTACCGCGTTGAGAGGGATTTAACAATAACCGCGCTGCTGTTGCTGCCGCTCCTACTGCCGACGCTACCGTTACCACAGTCGTCATGCCTGCAAGGAGTTGTTGTTTTTGTGCATATTTCATAGTTTTTGGTTTTTTGTTTTGTTTGTAATTGAGATGTCATCGACATAACATTGTATTAGTTTTGGGCCCGCACCATAATGACTTGGCATATGTGTATTTTGCAGAATGATCCCCACAGTAAGTCTGGTCAGCGTCTATCCATACATATCATTACAGGTTTTTCCCCTTGTGATGAGAGCCTCTGAGATCTCAGCAGCTTTCAGATACATACCACGGTATTACTCTTAGTCATCATGCTGCACCTTACATCCCCACGATTCACTGCTCTGTGCCTGGAAGTTCGTTCACGCATCTCACCCACCCTGCACTCCGTGCCTCTGGCAACCCCATCTGTTCTCTATCTGTGCGCTTGGTGTTTTCCTGTTTTGTCTTCCACATATTAAGTGAGCTCATGTGCCATGTCTTTCTCCGTCTGCCTTATTTTACTCAGCATAATGCCCTCCTGGTCCAGGTCCATTCATGTGGTCACAAATGGCAAGATATCTTTCTTTTTAATGGCTGAATAATATTCTGTTGTGTATAAATATCGCATCTTCTTTATCCATTCATCTACCGAGGGACACTTAGGTTGTTTCCATGTCCTGGCTGTTGTAAACAGTGCTGCTATGAACATGAAGGTGCAGAGATCTTTTTGAGTTAGTGCTTTCATTTCTTTTGGGTAAATGCCCAGAAGTAGAATTGCTGGATCGGAGGGTAGTTCTAGTTTTAACTTTTTGAGGAACCTCCACACTGTTTCCCCAGTGGCTGCATCAGTTTGCATTCCCACCAGCACTGCACAAAGTGTCGCTTTTCTCCACATCTTTAACTCTTTAACACTTGTTTGACTTTTCTTCCTTCCCCTCCCTCCCTCCCTCCGTTCCTTCCTTCCTTCCTTCTTTCCGATGGTAGCCATTCTAAGAGATGTGAGGTGGTATCTCATTATAGCACCTGTGGAAGTTAGTCCAGTAAGTGAGTTTTGCTCTGTGAGGAGTAAGCTAGGGCCTCAGGAATACATGTACCCTTGACTACTATAGTTGTTTTTACTTTAGCTGTCTCACTGTGGTTATCTGTGTATATGAATCTGTTGACTTACTTTGTTTAAGGAGGAAAGCTCAGAAAATAAATAAATGGAATTTTGGAAGCTTTCTGTCCAAAAATATAAGGTACATCACCCTGCTCTCTTCAAATCAATTGTTTATGGTGAATTTATTCACTCAAAAATATTTGTTGAGTATAATCTACTAGACAGAATCTAAGAAGTAAATGAGGATAAAATAAAAAAGCTAAAATGTTTCATTACCTTTGGAGTTTTGTCATATATAAAGTAAAACTAAATTTGACTAAAGTGGTTTGTAACTGACTCTTGTTTTTGGATTCCGATTTTGGGGGATGTGGATTTTCCTTTCACAGTTCCTGCAGAAGAATGAAGCCTCCAGGTGATAAATGAAAGCTGATAGCAAGTGGTCCCAGTGCAGACTCGTGAGCATGAATATGTTACAGGCACGTGAAGTAAGCACTTGCAATATTCAGTGGTGGCTGAAGTATCTCCAGTTCAGCGTCTTTTCTTTTCCAAGCGTGTTCTTCTGTTGAGCAATGTTTACTTTGCTCTCTTTTGTGCCTCTTGCAAATATATTTAGACCATTAAACTAAAAAAATGCTTCCACTTTTGTTTTACATTCTACTTGAGCTCAGCCAGACAAAACAGTTCAAAATCATGTGTATTTGGGGGAAGATGCAGAGATGCCAGCTTCTGTGCTTTCAGCAGCGGAGCCTCGTTTTGTAAGGCAGAGTTGTTTTCGAAAGGTGGAATTTGCTGACATATACTCTCAAGTAGAGTTGTTTGTGGTGTTTTCTTCTAAGATGTCAGCCTAATGTTGCTGGTTTCACCCATTCGCTTCCCAGGCAGGCCGGTTGCCAGGTGCAGAGCCTAAATGCAGATGTGGTCCCTGACGAGTGGGGAAGTTTTCACACCAGGAACTCACATGATGCTCTGTCTCTCGCATCCCTTCTCAGAGGCAGGGGGAAGCGAGGGTGTTTGGGCCACAGTGGCAGTTCGCTCCTGCACGTACTACTTGAGGGACCACTTTGCTGTGCCTCAAAGTGCCATCTCGTCTGTGTGTTCAGATGTGCGGCTTTGCCCTCATGACTAGAATATTGAGGCCTGGACATTACAAAATTGCTTCTGACTGCGCAACGGGGGAGTAGAGTTTGTTTACAGTGATTTTCAAGTGGGAGACCCTGAGTCTCGAATGTCCAGGGCGTGTGGCTGCCACGGTTTTTTTCCTTTGAGTTTCACAAGACTTCGTAACCTTGACTTCTCAGCTTTCAAGCAATTCAGCAAATTTCAAGGGTCCCGTTTTTGTTGTTGTTTGGAAACATCTTGCTAAGAAGAGTCAAGGAAGGGAAATAGGTTTGTTTTAGTCTTTGATTTTAATGTGCTTTAGAGAATGGAAACTAAGCAGACTTATATGGTGTAGGTAGGAGATTGAAAGGTCATTGACATCAGCCACTCTTCTGCAAGTGTCCTGGAGAAAATTCCTCTTCGTTCCTCTGCTCTGGAATAATACGGTCTATCAGCAGACTTTTCTTCCAGCTACTCTTCAGCTTAGCAAAGTATACATTTAGGGGCATCATGTTTTGTAGAGAGACAGGAAACTATTATTTGTTTGACTAAAAATGTTCTACGTTCCTCTTCTGCCCCGTAGTGGACTGATTATCTCATGATACACTGGGATTCTGTATTTGTGATCCAAGGAAAGTATGTAAACAGACAGTTTTGACATGACCTGTATTTTTTTTGTAAATAGTTTGTAGCTTCAGTGTTGTATACTTACATTCGTGACTCTCTCTCCTTTTCCTTTGCTCCTTTCCCACTTGTCCAAAGGTGGTGGACGCAGCCTGGATGAAACATGTTGAATCACTTGTTTGCCATTTAAAAAAATGTTTATTTATTTATTTTTGAGGAAGAGAAGTAGGGGTGAGATTGAGCGGGCAGAGAGGGAGAGAGAATCCCAAGCAGGCTCCACGCTGTCATCTCAGAGCCCCGTGTGTGACTGGAACTCAAAAACCATGAGATCATGACATCGGCTGAGTCTGTGGCTTAAAACCACCTGAGCCACCCTGGAGCGCCCTTGTTTGCTATTTAAAATAGGCAAATTCTTGGGGCGCCTGGGTGGCTCAGTCGGTTAAGCCTCCGGCTTCGGCTCAGGTCAGATCTCATGTTCGTGGGTTCGAGCCCCGCGTCAGGCCCTGTGCTGACAGCTAGCTCAGAGCCTGGAGCCTGCTTCTGGTTCTGGGTCTCCTTCTCTCTCTGCCCCCTCCCCCTCTCATGCTCTGTCTCTCTCTGTATCAAAAATAAATAAAACATTTAAAAAAATAGACAAATTCTTGCTTCATTTGGATCCAATGAAAACATCAGTGCAGTTACAGAAGATTTATATTTGACAGGCAGTGGCAGCAGATGGACCTCTCTCTCCTGCAGCGTTCTGAGCTATGGGGTAATTTCTTCAGTCAAACCTGGTGACTTCCGCCCGATCAGCCTTCATCATCCTCTGTGACTCACACATCATGCTTCACATCATATTGTCTCCTGTACGTACACCGTTCAGGGTTTTAGAAGGTTCATGATCTCAGCCCGAATTTCTAACCAGTAAGGATCCACGTTAAGTTTGTCTTCTTTCTTGGAAGTGCTCCCAGCAGCAGTGTACTCTTCATTTTCCTACTTAGCGGACACGGAGATCTATTTATTTCATGTGCTTTTCTGTCATGAATCATCTTGACTTGAGGGACAGAGTGAGGGCTGTGTCTGGGGTTTTTATTTCTGTTGTACTTTGGATGCATAAAGGTTTCATAAGATCAGAGAGTCTAGAATTTTGTGTTTGCTTGCTTTGAACTGAACATCATTCTCCGTCACGCCCCGCAGACTTTCTGGGACCTTGATCTTTATTGACTTTGCCATCTCGGAAAATAAGGAGAATAGGTAAAACCAAAAGGAATAATTGGAAAAAGCTCCTGTGGGGCAAAGCTGTCATGTTGGCAGAATGATTCGGCAGTTGCAGGGAACGTTATCGATCGTGAACCCTTTGTGAATTTTTTAAAAAGTCTTTTCTTTTTTGTCTTAACAAGTATTGTTTAGTTAAGATATGGATATTTTAAATAAATATGATGATAATGGCAGTCTTTTATGATGGACTGTTTTAAGAAAAATTTAGTTTTCTTTTAATTTTATAAATAAAAATTACTTTCTTAAATTGAAAACAACTAAACTCTCACATTGTGTACCCGTGAGGTAATAGAAAACATATACATTGGCCTTTGTCCCCAATTCCTGGCACAGAACTTCTAACGCACTTGCAAATTTCCCAAATAAGAAGAGTACTAGGAGCAGTTTGTTGTCATGTTGGGTCCTTCACCCGGTTCCTGACATAGACTGCCTACGTCCCTGGGAATTCCCTGGGGGGTGGCAGTGTCTTGTTCTAGTGAGATGGCGGGTGGTGGCTGGCCACCAGAAAGACAAAGCCAAGGTTAGAAGCTTGGAATTTTCAGTCCCGTTCCCTGTCCTCCACAGGGGAAAGTTAGTAACTGATCATGCCTACATGGTGAGGCCTTCGTAAAAATCCCAGTAGTGTGGGGGTCAGAGAGCTTCTGGACTGGTGAATGTGTGGAGGTGCTGGAGAGGAGCACACCCGTGAGGCCCTGGAGGCTGTGCGCCCCTTCCCACGCTCCGTGTCCTGTGTGTCTCTTCGGTGTGGGTGTTCATCTGGGTCCTTTATCATATCATTTTATAATAAAGTGGTAAACAGTGAGTAAACCGTTCTTCTGAATTCTGTGAGCCTGTCTAGCAAACTAATAGATCATCATTAATAAGTATTATATATTTTCTAACCTAATTCCCATAAAATTTGGCTTATTTGGTAGTGTCTTTTTCTTCCTTGAAACTTGACTTCTGTATTCAGAACAAATATTTCCCAAATAATTAGTGTCGAGTTTATACTCGTTAGTTCTGATCATTTGTTTAAACTGAGATTTCCCTATTTTAAAATCATTACTCTCTGCTGATGGAAGGAAATGTGTTTGAATTTCACAAGCAAATAGGCACCGTATATTTGTAACACACGTTGAGTGGTAATTAGCCAGGACCTGAAATGTCTGGGTGGACGAGGACATGTTTCTCACTCACTGTTGTGGCCTTTGATATCTCACACAATGAAAACTAAATGTTCATCTAAGGGATCAATGGGCGTCCAGCCTCTCAGGATAGTTTCCTGTCAGCAGTTTTCGTTTCCTTAAGCCACAAATGATTTCCTCTAATAAAAAAAATTAATAACTGTGCTTGTCATTCTTTCCTCTGTGTGGACTTTAGTGTTTCTTTAGAAGATTGAAACCCACATGTATTGGTTTATTTTTTTTTTAATTTTTTTAATGTTTCATTTATTTTTGATATAGAGAGACAGAGCATGAGAGGGGGAGGGGCAGAGAGAGAAGGAGACCCAGAACTGGAAGCAGGCTCCAGGCTCTGAGCTAGCTGTCAGCACAGAGCCCAACGCGGGGCTCAAACCCACAAACGTGAGATCTGACCTGAGCCGAAGTTGGAGGTTTAACCGACTGAGCCACCCAGGCGCCCCCCCACACATGTATTGGTTTAAAAAGTGGGTCAGAGTGGGTTTTTCTCCCCTTCCCCCAACATTTTAGTATGAAAATTTTCATATAGGAAAATTGAACGAACTGTAAGCAAATACCTATACACACCACCTAGAACATACAGTTAACTTTTTAACTTATTTGCTTTATCAAATACTTATTCATCTATCCATTCTCTTATAAGTCTGCCATCTAACAAATACATTTTGGAAAGCTGTGGGTATCACTATACTTCAACCCCACAACTTAAGAATTCATCTGCAGTGCTTATAAATATGTTTTTAGGACATTGTTATTTGAAATTCCAAATGTGATTATTTGGAACAGATAATTGTTAGAAAATGAAGTTCTATCATTTTACTTTATTTTCCATATTTCCAAAAGCAGATGAGAAAGGAGAAAAGCAGCTTGGCTCTGTATAATTCTTTGTAGTTTATGAAGAATTTTCATGTCTATTATCTACTTTGAACAGATACTAGTAGTAGCTAACAGTTATCAGGCAAGGTACTGTGCTAGAAGTTCACCTTTAACAAAGATGTTATGCTAAGTTCTGTTCATCCCACTGACACTTGGTTGTCATATTTATTTTTCAAGTGGATTGATTTGTTCACTTAAAGATATTTTTTAGCGTGATGGCATGCCTTTTAAGGTCACCTTTGTCAGCTGCTACTGTGTTTAGACTGAACTCTTTGGTGTTTGGGTTCCTGAGGACAAAAATCGTTTCCTAGGTGTTGTTTCTTAATAGGTTGTTATTCATAATATTTGAGTACAACTTAGGAGGAGTTACTGAAATGTTCCTGTGTTGTTTGATTGTCTCCTATAAATTAGCCTTTAGTATCCAGTATGTTGCATGACTTTAAAGGCAAAATGGGTTATATGAGAATAGGCATCTAATAGTTATTTGGGGGGGTTATTAATTAATTTTTAATATCCTTTGAATAATTATATTATAGAATTTTTATGTTTATTATGCACCAGATACTCATTTATATTCATTATATATATTTAATTCGTGTAATAATTCTATAAGGACT
Organism: Mungos mungo; assembly: GCA_004023785.1. Lineage (NCBI taxonomy): Eukaryota > Metazoa > Chordata > Mammalia > Carnivora > Herpestidae > Mungos > Mungos mungo. The sequence goes on along the minus strand of PISW01011267.1, from coordinate 1,507 downwards.
GAGGAAACTGAGGCACAGAGGGGTTAACTGACTTGTCCTGGGTCATATGGTGAGTAAATGGAAGAGTCAGGATATGAATGTTTCAGCCCCCAGTCCTAACATTTGACTACTGCCCCAGTGTTTTGCATTGTATGTGTGGTCCTCAGACCACCTGCATCATAATTTCCTGGGGTGATTGTTAGAAATGCAGTTTCCTGAGTCTCATCCTTGACCTGCTGAGTTTGAGCCTATGGGTGAAGTGTTCATTCAGTTGATTTTTATGTGCACTGAAGAGTTTGAGGCCCATCATGCTGTACTCTTCTGTAAGCCTTATCATGCTTTAATCCCTGTTAACCTAGAACGAGAGCCAGAGTCAATGAATCATTCTTGCCCTTGGAGTACATGACATTTTGGATTCATCTTCATGCTTTTGTCTTTCCTTCCAGGTTGTCATGGACTTTAAGCACCCAGACGGCATCACGGTGCCGGTTATGTTGCCTCGTCGGAGTTTGCTGGTGATGACCGGAGAGTCTAGGTACCTCTGGACACATGGGTATGTATGGAAGTGACCTTGGTGCCAGAATACCTCTTGCTTTGTGACAGTTCTTATTCCTCTCCTGCTTGAACTGCCAGAGCCAGGCCCCATGTCTGCACACTGAGGTGTCCAGGTTTAAATCCCCAGGGATATCTGTGCCCCTTTTTTGGTAAATCTTAACCTTTCGTTTTGATATAAGTCAAGTTTAATGGGAAGTTGCAGGCATAGTATAAGGAATAGCCCTCACCTTTCACCTAGATTTACCATTTGTGAACATTTTACCCTGTGTTGTATTTCTCTTATACATATTATCACTGTTACTATCGTTGAGTCATTTGAGAACAAGTTGCAGACATCATGATCCTTTACTCTGCCATGCCTCATTGCCATTTCCCTTTTCAAAGGGTTGTGAAAAGCAAAAGCAACAGAGAATAAGTGACAGAAACCGTATGTGGCCCTGTATGCCTCAACTATTGGCTATTTGATCCTGTTACAGAAAAAGTTTGCCAACCCCTGTGATAGAAAACTGCTGTGCAACTCAAGTTCAGATAATTCAACATCGATAAAAATACTCTTAGCACAATCTTCTACAAACCATCTTCATATTTGCTGGTTGTACTTCATAGTTCAGTCCTGTTGAAGACTGCCAGTGGTTAAACGAGCAAAACCAGATCTTACTTGAACCGTTGCAGTAGGAGAAGAGGGACCGCAGTATAGAGCTGGGCCGGATTCCAAATACAAGGAAAGGTTGGGATTGATAGCCAAGGAGCTGGGGTGGGGGCGGGGCGGTACCAGTAGATGGAAAATTACAAAGAGGAAACATCATTGATGGGGCAGGGGTGAGAGGGCTAAATCTACATAGAATTATTGCAGATCAGAGGTCACCTGGGGGTGCCAGCTGGGGAGTAAAGAATATGGTTGGTGATTGAGGATGATCAGATACTGAGAGTAAGGGATTCTGGTTAAACTGACTCAGTAGGAATCTATCTAATA
>PISW01011266.1:0-42122 GCA_004023785.1 Mungos mungo | reverse complement strand
GTGTGTATACATGAGAGACAGGGAGAAAGAGAAAAAGGAGGAAAGGGAAAGGAAAGGGGGGGAGAAAGGGGGATGTCTACAAGAGTCTTCAGACATAATACATTGAAGTCACTTTGTGTGCAGATCTACAGAGATATATGCAGACAGGATATGAAATTGTATAGATTATGAACATCTCTGGTTGATTAAATGGAATTGAAATACATTTTCTCTCTCATCTTGGAAGAGGCTTAACATTAAGAAACTAATCTTTTCTGAGATAAAGTTCATTAACACAATGATTATTCATTTGGCTTTTATAATGATGTTGCTGCTTAATCACCAGAACATTGCTTCCTGTGCTCGGTGGGAACCAGCAGGAAGCACTTGAAGAGCAAGTCTTGCTGCTAGCTGCTAATGTGACGGGAGAGGGAATGGTATTCTCACTGCTCTTTATTTCAAAAGCGTAGCACATTTCTGCTCAGAAGTCTAAAACCTCTTCTCCAACGGCATGAGCTTTAAACTCCAGATTAAACACAGAATAAAGTTATATAACCCTGAAGGCTAAATCTTTGCCTCAGGTCTGCTGTTTCTCTTTGGGTTATGCATCAAGTTTCTCTGGGGAGGGGGATATTTTTATTATAAACTACAATTTGAGATGTTCAGTCTTGGTCATTGCAGATACTGTGGCACCAGATTTGATATATCTTTTGACTGTTTAGCTCAGTAAACAAAGATATGAACATAATAGGACCAAACTATAAATCTTTAAAACTATATCCTCCTTGATGCAAGTTGAACCCACAGTGCACCCCTTGATGCAAGTTGAACCCACAGTGCACCACTAAATCTAAAGACTGGTATCTTTGCAATAGAATCTAAATGAAAATGTAATCATAGGATGTCATAAAGAAAGACAACTGTTATAATTTTTGTTTCCATTCACTAAAGATTCTTTTGAATGTAGGAATTGATAAACTCCCTGTAGGGAGCTAAATTATCAACAAAGTATAAAATGCATAATTATCCACTAATATGCATTGCACAGTGTAGCAGTAGTAGTCACAGCTGTAAATTGCAAGGAATAGAAACCAACTCTGGGTAATATAAGCAGACAACAAATGTATTGGAAGGAATTAACTAATTCACAAAATTGTCCAGTGAATCAACTTTAAAAGCTGGGCATAAACAAAGTATGTTGGTAATGGTTACAGCTAAAACCAATATCACCCCATGGAAGCACTTAAAAGAGGACAGTGTGGAACTATTTAAAAGAGGACCAAACACTGGACTTCCCAGCTTGTACTGGATGCCCACTTAGAACCATTCTAGAAATGTGACATGAAGGCCATGAAGGCTGCCACTGGCCACCAAACTGTACTCTCTGCTGTCTCAGCTTCTGCACTTCAAAACCTGGAGAGTCTAGTTCTGGAGGAAATGCACCAGCCAGGCTTGACTATGTAATGCACTCAAGTATGTGCAGCAAAGAGACCAAGTGATCTCTGGCCTTGCCAAGATTCCTAAGACAGCGAATTTCCCCCAAAATTTTAAGGTTAGTTGAGACTTGATCAGTTAAAATGTAACATCGCCATTATCCACCACTAAATAAATCTGATACAATTACATATTCATAACAAGGAAATGCTTAACCAATATTAATTTAAATAGATTATTCAAAGCCTGGTTTAAATTTCTTAGGCAGTGTAATTTGCTGGCCATATGTGCCTGCCAGGCACTATATAATGTTCTTTAACCACATTATTCGTTTGGTCTTCAGTCTGCCCACAGCCTTTCAGATAAGCAGAGTTGTACAAAGAAAGAAAAAATAAGTGAACAGGTGTAGGTAGCATAAGAGATTGTTAAAGGACATTTCAGAGGACTTAGGTGTGCCTTTACAATCTTAATTCAAATTTAAAACGAAGGAGAGGATATATCCTCAGGTTGCCCCTGATCTGACTGCCCCTTCAGAAGAAGAACTAACACCTTTTCAAGAACAAGACACACTGAGAGAATTCTCAGTATTACCGCCCTTGTTCTTATGGAAGTAAGACTGAAGCACCTCCCTGCACCATGGAGACCAAGACAGACTGCACTAGAAAAGTAAGAGAAACAGCTACACATTGACCATTGCTCCTTTCCCCCCAGACCAATGCAGCACCACATGGAGAGGTCTGAGACCCCTGAACCTCTGGTTCCTCAAGTAGGGAAAGACAACCCCGGGACAACAACCCCCAGTGACATTGTGGGTAGCTTTGTGGGAGCCCCAGCTATGACCTGGCTCTATGATAACTGCAGGAGAACCTGCAGGACTCAACCACTGGAAATCAAACTGTGAGTGAGAAGGGCAAGGGGCTTGCAACAAACAGCACATGGATCTTGGCAGATCAAGTTCATATATGCAGCCCAAGTTCATACATATATTACTATCCCATCCAGCAATTTGCTCATCTACAGACTCAAGTTTGAAGTGTACTCTGACCAGGGAACTTAGGGAGAGGGGACAGAGCTGCCTGATTTGGTTCCTCAAACCAGGCATTTTGCCATGTAAAATGTAAACCAAACTCTCGTTTACACATGCCCAGGCAAGGAGCTCAATCACAGCCCCACCTACTGTTAAGAATGGCTGTGGCTCTTTTTGGCCAGAAAGGCTGGTGACAACTCATAGAAGCAGTGCAGCCCAGCAGAGCTCAAGCTGAGAGGTAAGGGGGCAGAGCTTGTAGCCTCCAGGATAAAACCAGTACTGGGTATAAGGTAGGATGTAATATGTAGAAGCAGGGGAATTAATTCGTAAGCAAAGCTGAGAGTTTCTCCCAGCCTTGAAACTGGAGAACCTGTTTGGGAAATTGAGAGTAGCCTGTAGCGGACCCTCCCCCTCCAAACCAGCCAAGAGAATGAGATAAAGCCCCTCCTGCGTTGGAGAGTGCCTTCTGGCCCCATCTAACCATAAGGTCTGGAGGTAATTCATGGAAGCTATGCAGCCCAGCAGATCTCAAGCCAAGAGGAAGGTGGGCAGAGCCAGTAGTTTTCAGAGCAAAGGCAGTGGCCCTATTCAGTCAGGAAAATGAGGTGTAGGCTTGGGTTAAGATACCAAAGAGCTTTGCCTTCTTTAGACCTGCTTCTCTTGCTGTGCCTGGGCAGGGAATCTATTGCATAGTACCACTCCTTGCTGAATACAACTTTCAATTCATCCTGTATGACCAGGGAACCTCATCAGAGCACATGGTAAACTGTGTAGCCCTATCAATATTTAACAGCCCTATCAATAGTAGCACTTGAACAGAGAACACAACCTGTGGCTTCCTCTAACAGCAGAGCAAATCTGGGGAACTTACCTAATGAAGGAATTCATTGCACACTCTGGCCTAATTTAGGTACCCAAACAAAGAGCTGCACAGGCTCCTCTTGCCTGGCCAGGGAAACAAATTCATAGCCCCATCTATTACTGAACTTATTACCCAGTTCCCACCATCTAGTAAGCCCGACCAGAGAATCCAGTCAACCATGGAACCCATCCTCACTTGGCTAGGGAACCAAGCCAGCAGTCCTATCCAGCTATTCTCAGCCAGTGATGTACACCTCTCCATTTCTATCCTCAGAACTGAAACTGTTGCCTTACCCCAACATTGAATGTAATAATAAGTCCCACTAGTCCAAGGATATTACCAGCAGATATATATAGAAACCCAAACTGAATGACCTGGTAAAGAATTGGCTGTGACAAAGGAAATATGTAAAGTCTGAAAGAGAAGCCTGATTACTCAAATGTGCAGATACTGATGTAAAGAATAAAGGATCATGAAAAATCAGGCAAATATAACTCCACCAAAGGAGACGTCTAACCTTCCAATAACTGACCCTAAGGAAATAGAGATTTATAAAGAAATGGAGATTTATAAACTGTCAGACAAAGAATTCAGAATAATCCTGTTGAAATTTAGTAAACTACAAGAAAACAAGGCAGATGACTAAATAAAATTCAGAAAACAATGCAGAAACAAAGCAGAAAGTTCAACAGCCCTCAAAAGACAGAAATTTTACAGTTGGAGAATATAATAACTGAACTGAAGAACTCAATAGAGAGTTTCAAAAGTAAACTCAACCACACAGAAGAAAGAATCAGCTACCTGGAGAATAAGATATTGGAAACCACCCATTCAGAGAAACAAAAATAAAAATAATGAAAAACTGAGGAATGCCAATAGGAGTTATGGACACAATGAAATGGAACAATATTAACATTGGAATTCCAGAAGGAAAATAGAGAACAAGTAATGCCTTGGTGGCTTAGGCAGTTAAGTGTCTGACTCTTGATTTTGGTTCAGTTCATACTCTCATGATCATGGGATCAAGCCCTGCATAGGGCTCCACACTGAAAGTGCAGCCTGTGTGAGTCTCTCTCTCTGCCTCCCTCTACTGCTCATGCTCTCTATCTCTCTGTCTCTGGGAGAAATAAAAACAGAAAAGAAAAAAGAATGGGACCAAGAGTATATTAGATTAATAATGGCTGAAAACTTCCTGAACCTTGTGAGACAATGAACAGCCAGATTCATGGGGCCCAAAGACTCCAAAGAGATTGAACCCAAATAGGGTAACACCAAGACAAAGAATTTCATTTTCAAAAGTCAGAGACAAAGAAATAATTGTAAGAGCAGCAAGAAAAAAAATAAGAGGTGTTACATACAAGAAAACCTTCATAAGACAAAGAACAGATTTCTAAAAGGAAACTTTTCATTCCAGGGGAGAATGGAGTGACATATTCAAAATATTAAAAGAAGCTGCCAATCAAGAATTCTATACTAAGTGCCATTTAGAAACGAAGGAAGGGTAATGAACAGCAATAAAAAAACCTGATGGAGGTTATTACCACCAGATCTGCTTTACAATAAATTGTAAAAGGGTGTCATTGAATTGAAATAGCACTGGGGGCACCTGGGTTGCTCAGTGGGTTAAGCTTTCAATTCAGGTCATGATCTCAGGGTTGTGGGGTGGATAGAGCTCTTCATCAGGCTCCACACTTAGTGGATTCTCTCTCTCTTTCTCTCTCTCTCCATCCTCCCTACTCACACCCATACTCTCAAATAAATAAATAAGTAAAAGAACACTAGTTAACATATTTTAAAGATGGTAGAGTAATTAGTAATGGTAAATATAAAATTGTAGTTACATTTTCCAGTATAGTAATAGTAATCTATAGTAATAGATTTGAAAAATGTGTACATGTTGTAAAAATAGCCACAATGACAATAATTTGTTACTACTCACTCAATATAAAGAAATGTAAATTGCAAGATCCATAACCTCAAATGTGAAGAAGGAGGAGTAAAAGAGTAAAGTTTATGAAGTCTATTGACGTTAATTGTTGACTATTTGTCACAGAGTATTATACGTTTAAAATACTAAGGGAAAACAATGTAATTAAACACACACACACACACACACACACACAAACACAATAAAAAAGTGAAATATACTGATACCAAAAGACATCAAAAGGATACAAGAAAAAGGACAGCAGGATAAGAAACAAGGACCAGCAGATCTATAAAACCACCAGAAAACAATGAACAAAATGGCAATATTAAGTCCTTACCTATCAATAATAATTTAAACATAAATGGATTAAATTCTCCAATCTAAAGACATAGAATGGCTGAATGGATAGAAAAACGTGATCTAACAATATGCTGCCCGTAAGAGACTCACTTTTTGCTGTAAAGAAACACGTAGACTTAGCGTGAAGGAATTGAAAATGACATTTTAAGCAAATGGTGACCAAAATGAAAGTCGTATTAGCGATACTTCTATTAGACAAAATGGACTGTAAACAAAAACTGCCTAACATAGACAAAGTCATAATGATAAACAGATCAGTCTATCAAGAAAATAAAACAATTTTAAACATTTATATGCTCACCATTGGAGGACCTAAGTATATAAATTAAAAAACTAGCACAGCTAAAAGGAGAAATTAACTAATACAATAATAGGTGGGGATTTTAATGCCCCCTTCTCAAAAATGGACGGACCATCCAGACAGGAATCAATACAGAAACAGAGTTGAGCAATACTATAGACCAAATGGGCCTAACAGACATATACAGAAGATTCCATTCAATGATAGTAGAATACACATTTTTCTCAACCACACTTGAAAAAAGTTTTAGGATACACCTTATGTTAGGCCATAAAGCAAATCTTAGAAAATTCAAGATTGAAATTGTATGATGTGTCTTCTCTAACCACAATGGCATGAAACTAGAATAAAGAACAAGACTAAAAATAGAAAAATCATAAATGCTTGAAAATTAAACAACACTCTCCTTAGTGGGTTAAAGAAGAAATTAAAGGGGAGATTAAAAAAAAAAACAGTTCCTGAAAGAAATGAAAATGGAAACACAACATACCAAAACTAGTAGAATCAAGCAAAAGTATTTCTAAAAGGGACGTTCACAGCAATAAACACCTACATTGAGAAGCAAGAAAGATCTCTAATAAACAGCTAATTCAACGAGTTAAGGAATAAGAAGAAGAAGAAAAACTGAGCCCAAAGTTACCAGAATGGAAATAATAATGATCAGATTAGAAATCAATGAGATAGAGGACAGAAAAACAATAGAAAATGTTAATTGAATATAAGAGTTGGTTCTTTCAAAAGATAAAGCCAACTGACAAAATTCCAACTAGATTAACCAAGGAAGAATGAAAAAGGACCCAAATCAACACGATTATATATGAAAAAGGAAACAAAAATTAGAAGAATCATAAGCTATTATAAAAAAAATTGTACACCAAGAAACTGGACAATCTAGAACAACTGAAGAAATTCTTAGAAACATACAACTTACCAAAACTGAATCAAGAAGAGATAGAAAATCTGAATATACTAATTGTTAGTAAGGACATTGAATCAGTAAACAAAAATTACCCAAGAAAGAAAAGCACAGGACCAGATGGCTTTACTGATGAATTTGGTCAAACTTTTAAAGAAAAACTACCACCAATTCTTCTCAAAAACTTGAAAAAGGGGGAATGCTCCCAAACTTATTTTATGAGGCCAGCATTATTCTGATACTAACACCATAAAAGGACACTACTAGAAAATACAAGCCAATATTCTTGATGAATATTCATGCAAAAATTCTCAATAACATATTAGCAAGCGAAATTCAGCAGTATGTTAAAAGGATCATTCACCATGATCAAGTGGGATTTATCCCAAGATGAAAGAATGGCTAAACATACATAAATCAACGAAGGTGATACATATATTGATAGAATAAGGAAAAGAATCATCTAATGATCAATAGCTGGAAAAAACACATTTGACAAAATTAAAATTCATTCATAATAAAAACCCTTAAAAATTTAAGAAGAGAACATATCTCAACATAACAAAGGCCAGATATGACAGCCCCAACCTAACATCGTATTTAATGGTTAAAGATTGAAAGTTTTTCCTCTAAGATCATGAACAAGACCAGGATACCCACTTTCACCATTTCTACTACTAGAAATCCTACCTAGAGCAATTAAGCAAGAAAAAGAAATTCAAGGTGTCAGAATTGGAAAGGAAGAAGAAAAATTGTCCTTATGTGCAGATGACATGAATTTATATACAGAAAATCCTAATGACTCCATAAGAAACTGTTATATCTAATCAATGAATTCAAAAGTTGCAGTATATGGGGCACCTGGGTGGCTCAGTCGATTGAGCGTCCAGCTTCGGCTCAGGTCATGATCTCACGGTTTGTGGGTTAGAGCCCTGCGTCGGGCTCTGTGCTGACAGCTAGTGCAGAGCCTGGAGCCTGCTTCGGATTCTGTGTCTCCTTCTCTCTCTGACTCTCCCCTGCTTGCACTGTCTTTGTCTCTCAAAAATAAGTAAAAACCATAAAAAAGTTACAGTATACAAAATTAACATTAAAAAATCAGTAGCTTTTCTATACACTAACAAAGTTCTGAAAAAGAACTTTAAAGCATCAGTAACATTGATACTGTCAAAAGCAGTAAAATATGTAGGAATAAACTTACAGAAGTGAAAGATCTCTACTATGAAAACTACAAGACATTGGTGAAAGAAATTGAAAAAAATAAAAATAAATGGAAAGGTATCCCATTTTCATTGCTTGGAATGATTAATATTGTTAAAATGTCAATAGTACCAAAAGCTACCTGTAACTTCAGTGTAAGCCCTATCATCAAGATTACAGTGACATTTTTTACATAAGTAGGAAAAAAATGACTAAAATTTATATGGAACCACAAAAGATGTCAAATAGCCGAAGGAATCCTGAGAAAAAAAGAACAAAGTAGGAGTCACAAGCTAAAGTTCTCAAAATGGTATGATACTGGCACAAAAACAAATGCATCAATGTAACAGAATTGAGAGCCCAGAAATAAATCCAAGTATATGTAATCAAATAATATTTGACAAAGGAACCAAGAATACTCACTGGAAAAAGACAGGCTATTCAAAAATGGTGCTTGGACAGTTGGATCTTCACATGTAAAACACTAGATCGATTTTGTTCACCACTTATAAAAATTCTTGAAATGCATTAAAGACTAAGATGCATGAAACTCCTGGAGAAAATGGTAGGAATAAAGTTCCTTGACATGGGTCTTTGTAATGATCTCTTGGCTATGACACCTAAAAATAACAAGCAACATAATCAAGCATAAGTAGAAGTACATCAAACAAAAAGGTTCCTGCAAAAAAAAAAAAACAAAAAAAAGGAAAGAAAGAAAAAGAAATGATCAACAAAGTGAAAAGGCATCTTATGGAATGGGAAAAAATATTTGCAGACCATATAACTGAAAAGGAGTTAATATCCAAAATGTAAAGAACTCATGCTACTCAATAAAAATTGGCAAAGGATCCAAATATACTTTTCTCTAAAGAAGGTATACAAAAGACCATAAGGTACATAAAAAGATGCTCAACATCACTAAGTCATTAAAGAAATTCAAATTTAGACCACAGTGAGATATCACCTCTTCCTGTTAGAATAGCCATCCTCAAAAAGAAACGTAGTAACAAATACTGGCGTGGATGTGGAGGAAAGGGAACCCTTGTGCCTCGTTGGTTGGAATGTATGTTGATACAGCCACTATAAAAAACAGTATGGAAGCTCCACAAAAAATTGAAAAATAGAACTACCACATGATCCAGAAATTCCACTTCTGGGAATATATCCAAAGGAAACAAAAATACTAACTCAAAAAGGTATCTGTACTCACATGTTTATAGCAGCATTATTTGTGATAGCCAAGACATGAAAACAACATGAGTATCTGTCAGTGAATAAATAGAGACATTGTGGTACACACACACACACACACACACACACACACACACACACACACACTCAGACACAATGGAGTAGTATTCAGCCATAAAAAATGAGGAAATGCTACCACTGTGACAACATGGATGGACTGTGAAGGCATGCTAAGTGAAATAACTTAAAGGAAAATAATTCTATATGATCTCATATGTGGAAACAAAAAATAAAACAAAACAAAAACTAATAAGAAAAAGAGATCCAATATGTAATTATCAGAGGCAGAGGGTGGGGCAAAGGGCATTGAAGGAAGGTGCTCAAAAAATACAACGTTTCACTTATAAGATAAAAATGTGATGGGGTATAATTGTACATAATGGGGACTGTAGCTAATACTGCTGTGTGATATACAGGAAAGTTGTTAAAAGAATAGATCATACACGATTCTCATTACAAGGTGGAAAGATTTTTTTATTTTTTTTTCTTTTCTTCCCATTGTACGCATATGAGAAGATACATGTTAGCTGTACCTATTGTGATAATCATTTTACAGTAAATGTAAGTCAAACTTTCATGCTTTATGCCTTAAATTTATACAGTGATATATATCAATTATTTCTCATTAAAATTGGAAATAATTTTCCATCATCAAATGGCAGGCATTTTAGAAAGAGGTCATTTAGAAAGAAATCAGTATCTGTGAGTTTGCTGATCCCCATGTGATTATATTTAAGGCACTTGCAAGTCTCAGGTCCTGAGCCTAAATGATTTTGGAAATCATGAAAAAACCTGACGCCAGGGACATGCCCTTTCATTATGGTGTTCCATTTCATTATTTTGTGAAACTGTGGTGGATGCATCTGATTCCCACAGAGATCAGATCTGAAAAACTCACATGGAGATGAGAGTGTATAGGATGAAAATCAGAGAGAGGTCACTGGTGGGATATGAGAAGCTATGTTTTGACATTTGTCAAATGTTAACAAAACAATCCACGTTAATCTGACGGCTATGGATAGTAAAAGGTAACAGCAGGAGCAAATGAGGCATGGGTAATCCAAAGCATGAGCTAATGTAAAATTAATTTATATTAGATTAGTGGAGACATTATGTAATTTCTGCAATTCTATTTGTTTTATGTTTTCTTCTGCTTGTGTCGTAATTGGGTGAAACTCCCTGAATACACCCTAGCTGAGTGATGTGCTATTAAACAATTGCAGTGCATAATGATTAACAAAAATTTTCTAGGTAATGGAAATCTTATACTGTTTGAAATCATAGAAAGTCTCCTGACTAAGAAAATCTTTTGAGCAGAGACATATTCAAAATAAACAGCCAGGAGTATTGGAAAAGCATGAGTATTAAAAGACTTGGGAACATGGTGTTTGGTGATAAGGAATCACTAAATTTAAAAAGGAATTTTGATGACAATTTTAGCTGGGAAACAGGATGTTAGTTGGTTGGGACACATTCCCTAAACTAGTCTGAGGCAAACATCACAGGCAGAAATTGCTGCCCTGGCACGGGGGGGGGGGCAGCTTGTGAAAGACGCTGCGGTGCAGAGCGCTTGCTTCAGCACCACAAGCACAGTGGATGCTCAATAACTGTGGAAGATGATGAGGTTCCGTATTGATTTTTCAGTCATATCCAGACCCCCAGATAATAAGGAATGGAGCAGTGCCATCGCCTGAGCTTAAAGGACAAATTAGTACTGACAGCTGCAGGATTTACATGTTAACATTTGTTTTCCCATTTACATGGAATCTTCCTCTGCAAATTTTATCCATAGTAAATTTTCTGCCCATAATTTCAGATTAGCTAAACTTCAGCATGACTTTGGCCTTCACTTTCAAATAAGCAACACGGACACACATTCTGCTCCTGACTCTCATAGAATACTTGCATGACTCCAGTCAAGTCACTTAATCTTTCTTGGACTCAACTATTCTATTTGCTTAATTAATGGTGGGTAAGAGATACTTTCATCTAAGATCCCCTTCAGCCATTTGAATTCTTCATTTAGAGTGTAATATTTCAGACCTGAGGTATCACAAGAGTTTTAGAGCAAAGGAAGGATTTTATTTTTAAGAAGCATCTAGATGTATTTAACTAAAGGTCAAAATTCTCAGCCAAATTACAGAATTACCCTCCCAAAATATTACATGAATATAACTCTCTATCCTGAAAAGCAGGTAACTAAACTAGATGAACTTCTGAGATCCCAACGAGATCTTGTTATCTCAATGTTGTTTTTCTTTATATAAAGGGAGATGTTTATTTGCAGTGATTCATGCATTTAAAATTATTTGGAGCGGTGCTCGCTTTGGCAGCACGTATACTAAAATTATTAGGAGCTAATATCCTTCCATTGCTATTATGAAGGATTAGAAACTAAAATTTTTCTTTTTAAGTTATACACATGGAATAATTCAGTTAAAACTATTGACACTGTAGAAAGCTTGAAAATACGTGTGGGTAGTCTCATACTGCTCATGGATTATCAGAGTCATGTAAACTCTGTGTATCGAATGCCATCACTGTGTTCTTCCTCCTTTTGTATCATCTTGGTGAATGAGGAGAAACGCAATATGGCATATCTTTTACCCTGGGAAAGCCAGGCATTTCTGGTAATAACACAAAAGTTAAAGCAGCTTCATTCTGGGCTCAAAGGTGAGAGTCTGAAGAAGTTAAAGAATGTAATTATGTATACTCTCTAAGATCAGTTAGGAAACACAGCTTTCATTATTTGTGCATAAATAGCAGATGGATTAGGCTATTGTTGTATAGAAAATTTATCCTCAAAAAATTAACTGTAGAACTCCCCTATGACCCAGCAATAGCACTGCTAGGGATTTACCCAAAGGATACAGAAGTGCTGATGCATAGGGGCATGTGTACCCCAGTGTTCATAGCAGCCCTTTCAACAATAGCCAAATCATGAAAGAAGCGTAAATGTCCATCAACTGACAAATAGATCAAGAAGATATGGTTTATATATACAATGGAATACTACATGGCAATGAGAAAGAATGAAATATGGCCATTTGTAGCCACCTGGATGGAACTTGAGGGTGTCATTCTAAGTGAAATAAGTCAGGCAGAGAAGGACAGATACCATATGTTTTCCTCATAAGTGTAACAGGAGAAACTTAACAGAGTACCATGGGGGAGGGGAAGGGGGACAATATAGTTAGGGAGAGGGAGGGAGACAAACCATGAGAGATTCTTGAATACTGAGAACAAACTGAGGGCTAATGGGAAAGGGGGAAAGGGGAAGGGGGGTGAGGGGCATGGAGAAGGGCACTTGTGGGGATGAGCACTGGCTGTTATATGGAAACCAACTTGACAATAACTATAAAAGAAAAAAAAAGAAAAATTATTCTTCAGAGCAGCCCTCAGTCTGAGAGGGCAAAATCTCTGGTGTCAGATTATAAACCTGCAATGTGCAAGATACAGTGATGGGAAGGATATTGGGTTGATATCAAAGAAAGGGACAGGTTTGGAGAAGCTTAGAGCCTAACAGAAATTCAAGTCAGGATTTCCTGAGCTCTTTTCCATCTAACTCCGTCTCTGTAGGATTCCTAACGCATTAGGCTGTCACCTAGGTTTTTGTTGCTGATTTACTCTCTCTAAATTACCAAGTCATTGGCAGTGGGAGGGTCAGTCCCTTCAGGCCTCTTCACACCGTCATCTGATTACAGCGGCCTTCCCTGGCCACCTTGTGTAAAGTAGTAAAACTCATCACTTGCCTAGCCCTGCTTTTTCTCCAAGGCTCTTGCCTTGAACTTGCTTGTTGATTTTTTTTTTTTCTTTTCTGTCTCCTCACTGTAGAATACAAATCCTGTGGGTCCATGGGCTGTTCTCTTTTGTTCAGTATACTCAATGACTAGAATAAAGAGTAATCCTTAGAAATTGCATTATCAGTATTTGCTGAAGGAATAAATGTATGTATTATGAAATTAATTAATTAACTAATATGCTTGAATTTATTGGCATGGATGAAAACCATTAAACTACTCAAAGTGGAACTCTGTTATGGGATTCCAAGTTATTTTATTTTCAATAGTTTGTATTTTTCTCATTAGCACACTTTATTTCGGTCAAAAAATTTTAAAGTATTTCTATTAAAAAAAATAAAGATCAGTGCACTGCCTTGAAATAGAATGACACAGATGACCCACAGAGAGATTCACACATATCATATTTTTAATCAATTTCAGAGAAAATAATTTTGTCTTCTTCACCAAAGTAACCTATTCTGGCTTTAAATATCTCTTGTTAAAAGGAAATCTTTAACCTTGTGCATTTTCTCTGTTTTATTTTCCATTTGATCTGTCTTCCTGGTCTTTAATAATAGAGATAATTCTATCATAAGAAAATACTCCAACAATTTACTCTAAAAAATGTTTATAGAATATGAGATATGTATACATTAAAACCATCCAACATTCCCTTTTGAGAGAAAGATGTGTTTCATGGGGGAAGAAGAGTTATAATTCAAATGAAAGTATCATGTATGTGCCAGGCAAAATATCTTTTTAATTTCTGTGAACTAATGAGCAAGTGGTTTTGCATTTTCTCTGAAGTCTAATACCTACTTCATATTTTATTAAGTAATGTTTTTCATAGAAGTTATCTAACAATACAGATGTGCATATGATTATAAAATTTAAAAAAACATACTGGCTCTACCCTTGTCTCTACCTTCAAGAAGGATAATTGTGATTTTTCATGATACTGTTTTACTTTAAACAGAACAGGGATATTACTTAACTATATAATTACCATGTTTTCACCACTTTTTTAAAGTAGTGATAGCTTAAAGTTTGAATTGTACATATATGAAAATCAAAACAAAATGTTGTGCAAAGAAATTACATCCTTTTTTTCTTCCTTAGTGGAAGAATTTTATTTTAAATGGTATATTCCTTTTGGAATATTAAGCCACTATAATAAGAAGGATGACTAAATAGATAGGTATGGATGGATAGATAGATAGATGATATATAGCCAGTCGTTGATTTTCATATCTTGCAAGAAAAATATAACTAATGGACAAGATTTTGTTGGTAGTTAAGTAGGTATATAAATAGATGACAGATAGATGAGAGAGAGAGAGAGAGATTTTAGCTAGAGATATAGATACATGAAATCTATATTCGATTTCTAAGAAGGAAACAAATTTTGAGGAGAAAAAAATTTATAGTATTATCCTCAGTATCTTAATCAAGGGAGAAAAATATTTCAAGTGAAGTCATTAGAATTAATAGTGAATTTATGCTAAAAAGAAGATATAGTGAAATTATATGATTATTTGTAAATGGTTGATATAGCTAAATTTGAAAATAAATGATTTCACACTGTGCTATTCCTAGCTTTCTAAGTAAATAACTGAAACTCTACAGCAGAAATTCAAATGCAAATTATCCATGATGCTTTTTGATTTTGTATTAAAAAGTGAGAACTGCATGAGTCCAACTTTTAAATTAGCAAGATTTTTCTCATCAAACATTCAGGTACAATAGCCAAAATTATTCAACTACCTTGTAAATTATTTACATATAGAGAAATTATTCTAAAAATCTATTCCCACCGAATGGGTGCTTATTATTTATCTTTTCTTTTGCTACCAGATTTTACAAATCAGAATTGATTGAATAACAAATAAATACTTCCTGCTAAATGTTTAGAATGAAGATTTGCAAGTGATCCCCCAAAACACTGACTGCACAGTCTCCTTCTAAAAGACAGTATTTCATACCTCTCT
Source organism: Mungos mungo (assembly GCA_004023785.1). Lineage (NCBI taxonomy): Eukaryota > Metazoa > Chordata > Mammalia > Carnivora > Herpestidae > Mungos > Mungos mungo. Next base: position 27,095 of record PISW01011266.1, on the reverse strand, counting down.
CAGTAAGACTTGCCACTTGCATGTAAATTTCTCATGTGGTAATGACAGAGTACAAAATACACATTTGAATATGGAGTCATTGTTTCAACTGTTCTTTGTATTGTGGGAAATGTCTTGGCATTCTCACTCCCTCTTAAATAGCTGTGTTACCTTTGGCAATTGGTTCTTTCTTTAACCTGGATCCTGTGATTGGAGGAAGCTAGTAACCATTGCTATGATAATGAAGTAAAGTAGCACATGGAAACCATCTAACATAGTGCTTACACATAGCAGTCATTGAGAAAATTGTAATCCTTTTCCCTATAAAGTTCTCTCCTCCAATCATACTTGTGAGTGACCCACATACAAATGAATGCCTGATGAACTATTAAAAATTTTTTTAGTCCCAATTTGTTTATTGTTAAAATGAAGATAATTTTACACGCCTTTCTACATGATATCAGGGTCAAATGAGAAAAAATATATGCATATACACATGTGTGTCTCTACATATATAAAAAAGTTCTAAATAGCATAACAAACCATGCAACTTTTAGATCATTGAGTGAGATGATCTTTAAGATTTTTGGACATCTAGATCCTCTGATTCCATTACATTTATATTATGATGGAGCTTGCTATTTTTGGAAGGTTATTTTTAAATTGATGAGCTATTTTGTGTAACTTTAGATTTATTTGGGGCCATCATTTTGTGCTTTATAAATGATTCCACCTCATTTTGACACCTTTGGGCCATTTAGGTGCCTTGTCAATTTTGTTAGAACTTCATGACCATATATGGTTAATATTGATGTCTTGGTAGTTCCTTCTTTCTTTGGTTCCTCCAGTCCTCTCAGTGAATATGCATTGCCCTAATTAGATAACCTGAAAAGATACATACCTCGTGGATGCATCAGCTCAGTTCTGTTTTAACTCCTGGAAATACAATATGCTTGTGTAAATACATGAGTGAGTATTTGTTTGTATAAATGTATGAACACAATGTTTACAGGTTTGTGGTCCTGTGTGTCCATACATTATGTCACTGATATATTCAGCCCACATTTAATTGTGCTGGTGTGTTCATACCCAGACCGTATGGGTTCAAATCCTTGTTCTGTACCACTTGTGTAACTTAAGGCAACAGCTTAGGCTCTTTGTTACCCAGTTTTCTCATTTGCAAAATAGGGACAATATTAGTAACTGTTTTAGTTCATTTGTGTGGTTAAAAACCAACCCCCTGCTTTGGAGCCAAAATGTAATGCAAAGACAGAGTTTGGGATAAAGAGGAACAACAGCTTTATTGCTTTGCCAAGCAAACGAGGCTGCAGCAGGCTAGGTTTTCAAAAAAACTGCAAGCCCCTTGGAGGAAGGGGCTGGGGGTTTTATAGGGAAATACAGGATCTAGCTGATTTTGAGGGGAATTGTGTCCATACTGCCAGCCTACTCTGTCATGTTTTCAGGTACTGGGTTCCTGAAACGGAAGGGACAAGGAAAAGTTTGTGGCAGAGAGGAGACAGGTTACGTAATTTATCATCTAGTTTTGCTGGAGCTTTAGTGCTGCCAGTTTGATTTTTGTTCAACTTCATGCTTTTAAGTGGTTTCATTTGTGCAGCTCTAACGAACTACTGTTGCAGGATTTTTTTGCCTCAATACCCGGGGTCCGTTGTCTTGTCACTTCGAAGAATGAAAAGATGGACACAAAATGAGCAGCAGGCAAAAGTTTTTTAGACTCTAAGATCAGAAGGAAAGAATAGTATGAAAGCTCTCTTTACAGAGAGGGCACACTTGAAAGTGAATACCTGTGACAATAGGCAAGGGTCTTTGTTTTATACGTTTCTGGTCAATCCTTTCTTCCCTTCCCCCTCCTTCCTTCTCAGGTCCTATCCTTATTGGCCTGATAACTCTAGGTGCTAGGTTGTCCATTCCTGATTGGCTCAATTCCATTGTATGAGGGGTGGTCTCTGGCCCTATCATTCCTTTATGGTCTACCACTTATTTTTAGTTAGGTATTTTGATGATGAAGTTCCTGAGGGAAAACTGAGGGGTAGTAGGTGGTGTCTGTTACATTCCTAAGAAGAATCTTAAACCCAAAGGGGTTTGCTGTGGTCAGACCCTTCCAACATTATTCCAAAATATGTGTTTTTCCCCTGCACAGGGGCCTCAGGTCCTAATTTTTCCCTCTCTCACTACTGAAGCCTGTCTTTTCCTATCATACTACCATTGACTCAGTGGCTTATAAACAACAAAAATGTATTCCTCACAATTCTGGAGACAGGAAGATGCTAGATAATGGTGCCAAGCAGATGTGGTATCTGATGAGGGTCCACTTCCTCAAAGATGGCTGCCTTCTCAATGTGTCCTTACGTGGCAGAATACAGGGTCTTCTCTGGGGTCTCTTTTATAAAGGAACTAGTCTCATTCATGAGAACTCCATTCTCATGACCTACTCACCTTCCAAAGTTCCCACCACTGTGAATTAGAATTTCGACATGAATTTGAGAGTGACACAAATATTCAGTCTATAGCAATATCTAACTCACAGGGTTGTTGTGAAGAATAAAAATATATTAATACATGTGAGTCACTAAGGACAGTGTGTGCCTGGCTTATGGATCCAGTCAATATTAGTTGGGTTTTTTTTATTATAATTATCAAGCACCTAATTTTTGCTGGGACTTTTCTTCTACATGGGGAACAAAATAGACCAACTCTCTGCTCTTAGCTTCCAGTCCAGTGGCTAAGGTGGAAGGATACATAAAAACCTAATAGGTAAGTAAGATAATTTCAGGTGGTAATCAGTGCTATGAAGGAAAAGTAACACAGTCACACAGAAGTCATAAAGGCCTCTCTGGCTAGTATGGTCAGCAAGGGCTTTTCTGAGATTGGCACTTGAGTTGAATTCTGCTTGAGAAGAAGGAACCAGCCATACAACAATCTGGTGGAGAGGTAATTTAGAGAAAAGCCTCTCAAAAAGTCTCATATGAAGCCTGAATCTCAAAGTTAAAGAATCAAGAAGGAGGCTATGGTGGCTTAATTAGGTAATCAATGGATAAATTAACAGGAGAAGACAGGTCATACTGACTTAGAAGCTAGGGCTTGAAGCTTAAATTATATTCTAAGTAGATTCAAGTATGTGCTTGCATCTGAATATTTGTAAATACTTTTCCCATGTGAGGAGAATACATCTATTAAATGGTATCCAGTGTATATCTGTTGTAAATCCACATGTGACAGTGACTCTGTTACAATGATTTTCTGGCCTTGTATTTTTTTGTTGTTTCTCTGCTGTGACATGTGTTGTAATGAGCCATTTGAGGAAGCTGACAATCATTCTTTGCATGTAAAGCTGAATCTCCAGCAGAAAGGTCCCCCAGCATCTTTAGGCACTATAGTCTGAATATGATTTTAAACCACTTTTTTAAACCTACAGATTGACAATCATTACTTTTAGCTCCTCAGGGATCAGGCCATTTGCCAAAATGACAATAGCTCTAAACATATTGCTATTATTAGTATTAATAGCTCTAATAATATCTACCTGATGACTTCAGTGCTGAATTACCTCAGGGCTAGTGAGAAGTAATAAGCTAAAATGATCATAAAGCCCTTTTCAAATATTTCAGGTAATGCTAAATTATTACAAATGGAAGAGTAGATGTTACACATTCCCTATGAAACACCTGGCGTCAGCCAGATAAGAAAAAAGCAACATTAGCTTTGAAAATGGCATTGGAGGTCCAGAGGTTCAGATTATCCCTGAAGTTTATTTTCAAAATCAGTGTTACTAGCTCCAGTTTCAAAAATGAAATGATAACCATTTATCTAGGGATAAGAAAGCAAGAAAATGTTGCCATTCCAAATGTGAACAATGCCTTATAGGGTTTTTTTCTGGCCACTCTTACCATCTTCAGTAATTCTTCTCACCTGCCAAACAGCATGGTCAAGGTGTCATCACCAAATGCTCTCGAATAGACCTATTACGAACAGCTCAGCGGCAAGCTAGCTACTAAAGGTAAAGTGTAATAGCGCCCTGGTGTAAAAGCAGGCACTAAAAGCTCTTTGCCTGCTAGATAGGGTAATGAAACAAATAAGCTGCCAGAGATTGGGGCAATAGAAATCTGGAGACTTGGTCTTAGCAAAACCAATTCCTGGATGTGGGGACACTCGAAAACTAAAGCTCTCTGTAAGAATGATTTAGTAATACCTTCCTAGCCCATTCAGTTCTGATGAAAATCAAAAGAGGTAATATATGTAAAGACCTGCGTGAGGAAAACCCACTGTTTCTTTTAAATTCTGCCACTGCTTACTACCACACTGAAAATACTCAGATGAATGGGTTTTTCACAGCAAACAATTCTGAATTTAACTGCCTGGAGTTAGCGTAGAGCTTAGTCGCACCAGACAGCCCCCCCCACCCATTTCAGATGTGAGTTGTAAGTAGTGGGGAGTCCCTCAGGTTACCCTCACTTCTGTCTGACTTGGCTACAAATCAGAGGTTCCCACAGCTCCCTCCAGTTTCAGTCCTTGCTGAAAAGCTCACAGAACTCAAGGACACACTTAAGTACATTTACCAGTTTATTATATAATAAAGGATAGGATACATGGTGCAAATAAACAGCCACATGAAGAGATATAAAGGCAAGGTCTGGAAGGGTCAGTACTGTAGGAGCCTCTGACCCTGTTCACCACCTTATGGCCTAGAGATGTTTTCACTGTCCCGGCCACTGTCCAAACCTCCTACTTTAGGCATTTTATGGAGGCTTTCCCATGCAGTCATGATTCATTATTGTCAGATTCCTGCCCATCCCCCCTCTCTGGAGGAGGAGAGGGGGCAGTGCTGCTGAAAGTTCCATGTAGGAGCCCACCAAGAATCACCTCATTAGAACAAGAAATGTTTCTCTCATGCTGGAAATTCCTAGGGATTTAGGAGCTACGTGTGAGACACTCCCATCAGCCAGGAAATGTCACCCATTAGGGAGTTCAATATCAGAAACAGGGGTCAAAGACCAAATATTAGCTAGGTGTGTGCGTGTGTGCGTGTGTGTGTGTGTGTGTGTCTATGTGTGTGTATGTCTAGTTGCAGAACCTTTTGCAATTAGTAAATTGCCAAGTGTTTTTAACTGAATTATTTACGCAGAATAAAGCAGTTAAGAGTGTGTCTGGTTTTAGGAGTCCTGTAGTCCATACTTCCAAAGTCAGCTGTCCTGTGGATTGCCTCTTAAACACTCACAGTTTACATAACTTCTCTCAGTGTCATTTTCCCATCTGTAAATGAGAAAAAAATTAGTACATAGGCTATAGTATTTTAAGAATTAGTGAAATATATAGTGCCTAGCACATATATATCTAGACCATAGTATGCAGTGGCAAACATGTTGTAACTTATTGTGGTTATTGTTATTGTTTTTGTTATAGAGACTTACAGCAGAGGCATGACATCCTGATTATAGCCTTCAGCTGCTCACAGAAACCATTGTTAGTGATATGCATCACCTGTTAGTGCTGGGGGCTCTAATTCGAGTATGCATTAAAAATGCAAAAATTCCTAGAAATCATGATTCGTTTGTGTGGAGAAGCTTAAACCTCTTCACTTTTAACACATACCACAGGTGACTCTGGTGTTTTAGGAACTGTGTCTCAGAGTAAATGGCAAACTTCCTTCCTACATCCTTCCGAAAACTTTCAGAGCAGACTCCTTACCATCAGGATGTATTTTAGAAAAAGGGCTTGGCAACTAGGCTTGAGCATGAATGGCATCCTCACTGTTAACTCCAGAAACTTCATCTAGGGCTTGTTTCTGCAATTCGTACACATTTTTAGCTTGTGGCTATCATGACTGAAGTACAAAACCGACCAACTTAAAAGCTTCTTGAATTTCTCTGAAGACAAGACCTCTGATTCATTAGAAGCTAAAAATGATGGCTCTTTGACAAAAAGGGACTGGGAGAGAGGCCAAGAGGGACATATATTTATGTGGAGTTTTGTGTAAAGAAGCAGAGAAAGAGACCAAAAATAATGAATTTCAGCATTGAGTGTTCTTCACCCAACTAGCTTTGGGCTATACTTTGTTTACTGGTAACAAGAATGCCGGCGATGGGAAAGGAATGCATATAGATAGGTTCTTGGCATGGATGCTATCAGGTTTTACCACGGCATAAAGCAGTTGAGGTTGCAATTTTACTTTGTATAGATTATGACGAGGGCAGGTGGACCCTCAATTTCTTGCAATCTTTTCCTTCCCCACACCAGACTGCATTGGAGGTGAACATGTTGTGAGTGTTTATACGTAGAGGATTAAAATGTGTTAGTTACCTGCAGTGTTCAGGAAAATTTTGTCTTTTCCTTGGTTTTTGTTTTGTCTCATCACAGGCAACATTCATTTGTCATTTAATAATCATTTTTAGTACCTTTAGTTTGAGTGTTCATGAATAACTTTTGTGTTCATGAACCTCAGTTGAGCTTTCTCTCTTTCCAGGAGTCACATGTGGCTGTACTGTGGGACTAACGCTAGGCACCAAGCCCCAGCCATTCCGTGGCTGTCCTCTGAGTCAGCCCACTGCACTGTCTGCTACAAGACATGCTAAAGCCCATGGCTCTGCTTCCTGAAGCTGTTAAGGCAGCAGACTAGTCTAGAGCTGGCTTTAGCTTTGGACCAAACTGGTCAAGTCCTGGATTGGCCTCATGTTGGCTTTATGGCCAAGACCAAGATACTCATTTCTGCCTCTGGTTGCTCACCCATAAGGCATAATAGCAGTACCTGATTCATAAAACTTCTCTAGGATCAAATGAGATAATGGTAAATACATTTTCAGTATTACAAGCAATGCCCAATAGTGATTATTAGAAGTGCTAATAGTGCTGGGCATCTATAAGTGTTTAGCAAATGTACATCTTCCTGAGCCCCATGCAGACAAAAGGACCTCTTACAGTGAAAACTACATGCACTGTAGGTGAAGGTCATTGTTTCTATGCACAATGTAGTTTGAGGTCATGGTTTCTATATAATCTATATAGTTTGAGGCCAACTTAATTTTAGTATTTTGTTCTGATGTAACACATATTGTCCATGTCTAGAACAGTGCTTGGCATATGTTGCGGGGTGATTACGAAAAGACCACCAATGTCAAATAGAAACGAGGCATAATTTTATTCAAAGCTGCATGCTTTTATCACGGCCAGGCCAAACCTGATCTCCCTGGTGTTAAGGAGCATAGGTAGGCCCCGAACAAAGTGAGCAGTGAGATTATATGGACAGAACACGTCATTATTTAGTTAACCAATTACAATTCACAGCATTCCTTGGTAGCCAATTACATTGTAATATACAGATGTTAGTTTTGGCGGGAACCTATCATTTTAAGGTTCTTTGTCCCTTTAGAATGACCAATCATAGTTAGACACCTAAGATACCGTGAGAGACATGACCAGGTGACTTTCACCTGTGGACTTTGCTTCAGCCAGGTCTTAGTAGAAGGGTGGGGTTACTTAACAGAATCTTGAAAAACAAGTTAAACTTCAGGTTACAATGTTCCTTATCGAGTTACATTCTTAGAGTCTTTCCAGATTACCCAATCTTTAATTATTCACCAGAATGGGAGTTTAAACTGAACCTATATATAGTAAGCTCTCTGATATAAGTTGACCTAGTACATTTCATGAGTTGACCCATAACAGCATATAATAGTCACTCAACAAATAATGGATAAAAATAAACAAATGAATTAATGGGTAAACATTAGTCTTAGTATTTCCCTTCCTGTTTTATTTGTGATTGCCCCTTTGCAAGTGACTAGACCACAGGAATTTAGATAACCGCTGTGTGGTGTGTGTGTGTGTGTGTGTGTGTGTGTGAGAGAGAGAGAGAGAGAGAGAGAGAGAGAGAGAGAGAGAGAGAGAAAGAAAGGGAGGGAGGGAGAGATAGAGTAGGGGGAGAGGGAGCGGGAGAGGGAGGGAGAAAAGGAGAGAGATTACACACATCTTAAAACCAGCAGAGGTGAATTCTGTGTTTTTCTTGTTCCTTCATATCTATCATATTTATCTCCCTTACAACCACCCAGAACACTGAGAGGTTAAGACTCTTATCATCCCATTTCACATATAAAGATACCAAGGCTTGGAAATAAAATTGTGTTTCACAGGCTTTCACATACATCCTTGAAATTCACAACCAGGATTTTGACCCAGGCAGCCTCCTTTCTGGATCTGTGTTCTAACATATTGCAAAGTAGGATGCAGTATTTCTCCTTCTATAAGGACAGCAATAGATGGTGATTGCCTTTCGCTATGAAAATGAGAACAAAAGTATCCAAAGTACACATTCTACATACTGTCAAGTCAGTTATTCATTGAGTATTTTATGAGAAAGCCCTGTTTATCTAGCTATTCACAGATCTATTAAGTTTGACAGCTATCTCTTGGGCCCAGCTAGAAATAACAAGATTTAGAGGGTATCTGTTCTCACAGAATTTATGCTCTACTAGACAATATGGTGGTGTTGATCAGTACCTATTTTTAGTAGCCTTTTCATATATAAAAGAAAGAATCGTAGTGATGGTACTATGCTAATATTTTTACCTTCATTTTGAAAAAAAAAATCAAAATGTCAGAAAATTTCCAAAAGCCATACAAATAACCTCTGCACAACTTTCACCTTCAGAACTCATTTATGTTTCATCAGTTTTCCCGGTGATGCCTTTTTTTCCCTTAAAATTCCAATCCCAGATCACAAGCTGTACCCATTTGTCTTGTCTTTATAGCCTCTTTCATTCTGGGATATTCTTCCATTTTTGACCTATTTTGACTACGGTATTTCTAAAGATTAAAAGCAGTCATTTTGGGTAATGCTTCTCAGTTTGTGTTTGTTCAGTGACTCCACATCATTAGACCCAGGCTGTGCGTATTGGCTGGAATATCACACAAGTGACACCAACTTCTCACTGAATCTTGGTTGGCACAGTGGTATCGATCTGTCCCGTTAGAGGCAGTGTGAGCTCTGGTCACTTACGACGGTGTCTGCGGGCTTCCTCACTGTCATATTACCCTCTTCATGTAGAGAATTAGGATTTTTCTAAGTAGAAACTTTGAAGTTATGTAAAATCGCAATCCTTATACCATTTTTACCTACTGGGTATAGCATCTAGTAACAGTTCTTTCCTGAATTATCTTTCATGATGATAGCTGTCATGAGATGACTTTCTATTTATGCCATTTCTTCTACGTTCATTAACCTGACATTCTACTCATAGGAAAATCCATCTCTCCATTCCCTTTATTTATGAATTTATTTATATTTTATAGAACTACTTATTCAGTTGGTTGATCATTACCCATTGCTATAATTACTTTTATTGTTGCTGTTCATCAAAATTTCCCAGATTTAGGTGGTGGCAGAACCTTAAATTTGGTTTTTATGTCCTTTTGACATGTCCCCATTTTCTTTGGATATGTCGCTACTTTCTGGCACAACAAAATGCTTCAGGTCATTTTATTCTTTTTCTGCTACAGCCTTGTCATCAGCCATTTTTGAAGAACTCCTGATCATTTTATTTTAAAGTTTATTTATTTATTTTTCAGGGAGAACAAAAGGAAAGGCAGAGAGAGTGGGAGACAGAGAATCCCAAACAGGCTCTATCTACACTGTCAGCACAGAGCCCAACATAGGGCTCGAACTGACAAACCATGAGATCATGACCTGAGATAAAATCAAGAGTTGGATGCTTAACCAAGTGTGCCACCCCAGTACTCCTCCCCTGATCCGTTTAGTGTATAACTTTATTTTTTTAAAGAATCTTAGTGCTAAGTAGGCTCATTGCTAATGAGGTTTTGTTATAGCCAGGCCCTTCTAGTGGACACAAACATTTATATCTATATTTACTTTCATGTGTACTGAAGTCAGGAATCCATACCAATAGCTCTCATTCCAGTCCAACAGAGTATTCATTCTAGCATTTTCCACTGCCATATTTGTATTCCCGTTCTCCAATAGTGAGAAAACCACTCCTCCCCATTATCTTTCAATATATGTATTTATTTGCTTAATCTCCTACATACAGTTGTTAATCTTAAAAAAAAACTACCAGTTATTTAATGAGTGACGGTGATTTTATTTGGGAATAGTAGAAAATTGCAGTCTGGCAAAAGTAAGCTGTGGCAAAACCATAGGCAGGTCCAACAAAGGAGAGGAACATTCTTGTAAAGACAAGGAGGAAGTTGGGAAGGATTGTTTAGAATGAAAGAGTTCAGGGTGATAATGGTTCCTCATTGGCTGAGTCGCAGGGGTAGTCAATTTCCTGTAGGAAATGTAATGTGCATTTTTCCCTCTGGGGGCGTATAATGGAGGATTCTTTCCTGCTGAGGACTGTTCTCTAAGGGTCTGTAATTGACAGTTTTTCCTGTAACTCACATTGAGTGGTATGGCTCCCCCTTCTAGCATTCCAAATTTACTTTACTGAGGTTCCCTTTTATTAGTTTTCACACAATTAACCTTCTGACCTCACTCGGCTACTGCACAGCTGAGACACCCTCTTCACATGGGCCTTGACACCAGATGGCAGCTACTGGAATCTGATACCCACTTCAGCTGGGCCCAGACCTGGCTGCCTTCCAGGAAGAGGAGACAGAGAGAGAAGAGAGCATTGGAACAATATTATTGTTTATAAAAACAAATTATCACTATTATTTCCACTTATGCAGACGAACAAAAGAACCTATGGGGTAAGACTTTTATGACAGCTAATCTGGACCACCACAGCTGTTACTCCAGTAAATGATTAGAAGTTAGTAATCTCTTCTTTGCCTTGTGGGCTCTGTAAGGAGCTTTATGCTGGATGACTAATATAAAAACAAAGCATATCATTGTCCCAAGAGTCCCCCAAATGCTTAAAACCACAAATGGTATGGGAGGGTAAATTGTAAATCCTATTCATTACAATCTGGTAAGTCATCTGATTTGAATGTACTAATTACATCAGAAGAAATTTGTTGTAGTAGTTTTCAGTAATGTCCTTAAAAGACAGGGGAAGAGAGTGGAAGGGGTTGACTTTAGAAGAATAATGGGACAGCTGTAATTAAATACAGACCACATAAATGGTCCCTTCACTACATAATTATATTTGCAATTGTTCCCCTTTAATTTTACATGGAAAGTACAAATGTTGGAAAGCAAAGTGGTAAAGATGAAAGTTAGATGGTGAGTTTGAGATTTATGTTTGGAGAGTGGGTACAAAAGTTTTTTGAACCAAACAGTAATTTAAGACTCCAATGGTCAGCTCATTGGCACAAATTAAAGAAAACTTGCCTAAGAATTGTGTCTGCTTACAAACCATTTTGTTTTTTTTCCCCTCTCCCTTATCTTTTTAAATGAAACAAGTAGTTGTTGCTTAAAGTCAACCAGACGGTTCCCAGGTGCAATTGTCTCCTGAAAGAAGAGAAAGGAGAGTCTTCAAGAAAATAAAAATGTTTCATGCCTCCCTTTCATCCTCTGAAAGGTTACTTTTAAAAGTTAACTCCTGAAGAGAAACAGATGTGTCCAGAAATTAAGTATTCAGAGCCAGGCTGGAGAAATTCTCTGTGCCTCATGTAGAAATGGAAGAGGAGGCTGCAGTTCCGGGAACAGTTTCCAAGAATTATTTTGAAGGGAGTGAGGGAAAGGAGACAGGGGTGTGAGGGCGGGAGCGAGGGCACCGCTCTTCAGTATGATTTGTTCTCAGTAACAATTTCTTTGACTGACTGTCAGGTTTGTTAGGACAAAATACCTGCTTTCTCTAGACAGTCCCATCATGACGTATCCTGATGAATGTCTATAACAAAGTTCATTTCTTTCTGTTTTGTTTTCTTTATTTTCTGGAGCATAAGAGGTTTATTGCAAATATATCTTCTTATTATGGAGATATTTCCTCATTTTCAGCCAGTGTCTCCTGGAAATCAGAGCACAATTTTCAATAGAAAATTGAATCATTTTAAGATGAGATACTTTGAAAGCTAATTTAGAAATGTACATGTATGAAGATGTAATCAGAAAAAAATGATGCTTTTCTGTCTTAACAAAAACAGCCATATTTAACCTACTTCATTATGTATAATAGGTCATAGAAGAAGGAAGGCAATAATTTGCCCATTGACATTTTTTTATGGGAAACTGCTTTTCTTTATTGAGGCCTTCGGAAGAAAATTAACTTTGGTCACATATTACCTTAAGAAAACAAATCCAGTTTTACATTTTTCTAAACAGGACCAAATAATCAGAGAAATAATTTCTTCTGTAAAAATTGGCCAAATTTATCAAAAGTCTAACATACAATGTAATTCAAATTATATAAAGACTGCTTGGGATCATAACATTCCAAAATGTATAATAGTTGCAACTCCATCTTGACCAGGGTGCAGTATTTGCTCTCATGTTGCTTTGGCCCAACAGAGTAGAGCTGAATCAGTAAGAGTAAACTAAGTACCTAATCTTTTGCAAACAATTTAGATTGTTACTGGCAGCAGAATTATCCATGATGAATAGTTCTACTACAACAAAGTATAATAACTGAGTATTTTTCATAAGCACATTACAGTATCAGATAAACTTCTTCTAAGAAAAATATGAAGGAACAAAAAAGATGAAACAGCTATCACAAAAAAGTATCTCCCCCATAATTCTATTTCCTGGTTCTGTTTCCTGGTTCTTTCCTCCATTTTGTATCTCTTGTCCCACATTTGGGCTCACTGCTATCCTTGGGCTTTCAACTGAACATTGCTTAGTTCTGCATTGTGGCGACCTCTCACCATGCTCCAAACATGGAAACCTTCTCCAGAAAACTACTCTCCTGTTTTATTCACCAACAATGTAAACTTTAAGATAAGGTTGGATTCTCTTTGAATGTCCTGTCAATAACTATAAAATTCTCCAAATTCTTCAACCGTTTTTAGATTCTTTTTTTTTTCTGATAGCATGTTAATTTTAACACTAAACATCTCAAAACTACTTACTATCTCATTTTGTCTACCTTATTTCTACTTATTACCTATGAGATTTAGGGCAAGTTATTAAAACTCTCTGAGCCACAATTTTCTCATCAGTAAAAATGAACTTTACTGTAGCCCTCTATGTTATGTAGGAGCACCACCAGCTACAAGAAAACCAATTGTATAAACAGGTAGAGAGGCGATTATTCCTACAACTCATCTCCCAGTTGCTAAATCTGTCATATTTACTACCAGAAGTATGTCTTTTTCCTAAAAGATTAATGTGGTTCCATTCCACAACTGCCAAAAAAAAAAAAAAAAATCCCACCTTTAAGCTAAAGTAAGACCATACTTGAGGCATCTGGGTGGCTCAGTCCGTTAGGCATCCAACTTCGACTCGGGTCATGATCTTAAGGTTCGTGATTTTGAGTCCCGCATCGGGCTCTGTGCTGACAGCTCAGATTTTGCTTCAGATTTTGTCTCTCCCTCTCTCTCTGACCCTCCCCAACTCGCACTCTGTGTGTCTCTCTCTCAAAAATGTATAAACATTTAAAAAAATTAAAGACCATACTTCTTAAATTTCCTTGAGAATAATCTAGTATGTCTTTACCAATATTCTGTAATTCAGTATCAACTAACATTTGCTGAGCATTCTTCCATCTCTTGTTTGTTCAATCTAGAATGCATGTCATTCCCATCCCTACTTTAATATCTTTTTGTGCATAATGTGTGATTTCCTCTCCAGCTCAAAAGATGATACTTCCATAAGAAATTTTCCTCCCTCTGAGCAGGAAATCATATGCATCAGTTATATCTTTATTTAAGCCTTCCTAACATTAAAATGAAATAGAATCTAATGTTATATAAAAAGAAAATACATGGTAATATAAAATAAAATAAACTACCTGTTACAAGATTTCAAATACATAGGCACTCAGTAACATTTGTTGAATCATTAATGCCTTAGATTCTACCACAGTAATAATGTATCTTCAAATATGAAATTATAATTATAACTATATTGTGTTTCCAAGAGTGAAGAAAATTTGAAATGGAGATACTTTAAATTAATTCATTTTTTTAATGTTTATTTTTGAGAGAGAGAGACAGCATGCGGACAGGGGAGGGGTAGAGAGGGAGACACAGAATCTGAAACAGGCTCCAGACTCTGAGCTGTCAGCACAGAGCCTGACATGGGGCTCAAACTCACAAACTGCAAGATAATGACCTGATCTGAGCTGAAGTCAGCCCCTTAAGCCCCTGAGTCACCCTGGTGCCCCAATTCACTTTTTTAATTTGGATAAATCTGGTCAGGTTACTGAAAGTAATTAACTGATACCGGGTGTGTGTGTATTACATTTTGGGGGGAAGGTTGTTTTCTACCTGAATCTTGTCATTAAATAGAGATACCCTAGAAATATCTCTCTTGTAAGTCACAGATAAACTCTAGTGGAGGACTTTGTTTAACCCACAGTTACGTCGGTTTTCTTGAAGACCGCACAGTATGTTCATGATTGTCATTGTTATATTAATAATATAATAACCAGTATCTTTGCATGTGCCGGGCATGCATAAATGCCTTTCACATATTATACCATTAAAATATGAACCATCGTTCAACAACCAGTAAGTAAGTAAAATCCATCTAAATCATTATCACACTCTCTCTAAAGGAAACAGATACCAAAGGGAAGGTATATTTACAATAGAAAGCAAAACATTTAAAAATGTGTATTTTCCCACAGTATCACTCTTAGTATCTTACGTAATCCCTAGAGATGCTCTCCAAGCACGCCCCTCCCCCAGGGCAAGCTCTGAACATCATCCCTCCAGTCCAGACCAGCACCCTCATCACACTCATCTCTACTTTCTACCCTGTATAATGTGGGGCAAGTTATTTAAACTCACTGTGATACAACTGTCTCATCTGTGTAGTAAGGGTGGCTACCTGTTGTAATGAGGAATGAAGTCAACTGCGAGAGAAGGTAATCCTTTTTTATACAATCTGATTATCTATTTCTCATATAGCAGGAAGTCTGGTAGGAAATGGTGCTTAGCCTTGGTTTGGGAGCTCAGTACCAGGGCCTATGCTCTGTAATTTTCTGGGCCCTTCTCTTATTTTTTACAAGATGGTTGCTGGCTCTTCAGCCACCATGTCCATCTTTCAGCCAAGGGAAGAGAAGAGGAAGAATTGCGCTGGTATCTGAGGTCAAAACTTCCCTGTGAATCCTCAGTTGAGGTCCACTTATACCTCTTTGTCCAGATCTGCTGCACAGGAAGCTTGTAAAGTCAGTAATTTCCATTGGAACATTGACCACAAACAAAACTGAAGTTTTTAATGAGAAAGATGTGCTGAATAGAATGCTGATTAGATCAGAGATCATGTCTCCTATACTACCTTCAGGATTGTCAAGAAGGCAAATCAACTAATTTAATATTTATAAGTGAGCCCAGCCAATCGTAGCTGTTTTTAATGATATACCCTCTCTTCCTACTCTTCTCTCTTACCCTCAGTTTTCTGCCACAAGTAAAATCTTCTGCTTTAATAAACCTTATGTATTTTATTTAGTTTTTGAGAGACAGAGAGAGACAGTGTGAGCAGGGGAGGGTCAGAGAGAGAGGGAGATACTGAATCTGAAGCAGGCTCTGTCAGCACAGAGCCCGACACGGGACTTGAACCCACAAACCGTGAGACAATGACCTGGGCTAAGTCGGACGCTTAACAGACTGAGCCACCCAGGTGCCCCAATCTTCTGCTGTTTTAAATGTAGATCCCCCTCTGATCTGTTTCCTTTGCTCACCCTTCATTTATTATCAGTGTGCACAATTAGGCCTAGAATGGATAGGATACAGTACAGAGAATTTTACAAGTAATTCTTTTCTAGGAAGGGCAAAGGAGTTTTTGAAAACTCTGCGCTTTTTTTTTTTGTTTTGTTTCTTTCACATACTCAAAGAAAAAAAGTGACCTAGGAAACATCAATTTAAAATGCTCGTTTATTTAATACCTTGAGCTAGCAGATCAGAGTAAAAATTTGTTCTTCCCCAGTGGCAAGGTGAGGTAAAGATATGCATAATAAGACATATTAAGGTCATCAGCAGTGCTTCTAAACTTTGAAAATAAAAGCTTTTTGAAGTCTATAATTAATAAGCATTATGTTAATTAGGGCACTTCAATCTTAGAGGTTCCCTTCTTTACTTGAGTGATTCTTTGATGCAGGGGATCAGGGGAATTCTTCCTGACTATTTTTTTATTGTAAATTCCAGTTAAGCAAAACGGTTGTCTGTCACTACATGATCAGCTTATTATTCAAATCTCTCCCTTGTAATAAAAAATCAGACTACCTGCTGTCATCAACTAAAAACAAATCTCCTATAGTCCATGGCTGTGCCTTCTTAATCAGTCAGAACTGATGCCACTTGGTCCCTACCTGTGGAAACAATGTCATGCTACAACTTAGAATCATCCAGGTGCTTACAGGGAATGAAGAACTACTGCCTCCATACATGAATGACCCACGATCAACGGTAGCCTGTTGTTACCAGAGCATATTCACGTTCTGATAATTGGGTTTTGGTCTTATTACCGAGACCAAAGCCCTGCCCTAAAATGGACTTCCAAAAACCTGGTCATTTTTTCATGTTTCTTCCATTTATAGGTCATAGTTTTGTTAACTTGACTAGAAATAAATCTGTTGATCTGTTTGTTTGTTTTTTATGAGACTGTGCCCAGTCCTTTTATTTGCCACTTTAGCCATAAAAAGAGAGGTCTTCCTTTCAATCCAAGCCCTGTGACCTGCTGGTGAACATCTTAGAGGCCAAGAGCTAGCCTGTAGACTTTCTGTCTGGCTTTGACAGACTACCTGATTCAAACTCATCACTCCATTGTAAGCAAAACTAAAATCTAGAAGCATGAATAGAATGCCTACTGTAGGTATTAGAAAGCAAAGCAAAGTTACAAATTCTTGTTAAAAGAAAAAAAAAAGAACTAGTTTATCTGACTAGAACTCCTATCTCCTTGTATCACAATTCCTGTGATTACATTATGGTAATTTGTAAAACCTGGTTTGTTCTGATCTTTTCTATTACTGCAGACCTGCGTGCCTTGATTATCTGTGCTCTGTGTGCTGTGTCCTTCATTATTTATTGAACAACTTCCAGGGCTTACCTCTAATCCTGGGCTACCTTGAGCAGCCCATCCTGGGTTGGCTGGTGATAAAAATACTTAAGGGGTGAATATTAAATATATTACCCTAGAAGTTATATTCAGTAGGTCTCAGTCATGGCCAGTAATCTTTATCTTTCCTCTATCAAATACTCCAGGTGATTCTTATCTTTAGCCAAATTTGGAAACAGTGCCCTAGGTGGTATGATTAATTACTGGTATGATTAATTACCATATCCTGACTTGTTCTACTTCTTCACCTCTCTTTCTGACTAGGTCTTCCAAGTATCCTACTTATTTTCAAGGCTGAAAGTTTAAAAAGAGGTCAGAGAAAACATTCAAGATAATTTCAGTGATACTAAAAGTTATTGAAAAATTGATGTGTTTTTTCATCTTCAAAGGAGTAACAGCCATGATATGAGGAAGTAAACCTCTCCAATGATCTTAATATTAAGAAGATTAATACACAGTCACTTTGTAGACTCAGCGTATTGTCAAGCATGGAATATGTACAGTTTTCTTGGATTTGAAAACCAGTGTTATCATCATTTTATATGCATTTATGTAATGGTGTTATGTGTTAGCACGGGGTCTCATAACATCTGTGATGATAATCTGAAAGCTTTGCAAGTATCTGATTTTTCATTTCTCCATTTTCATGTAGAAATGAAGGTAGAAAAGGGAAAACCTAGGTAAAATGAACCATGCTGGTAATACATTTTTCTTTCATTTTACAAACATTTATTGAATGCACATTGTATGTTTCCCAAGCATTGTACATATCATATGGTTTCATATGCAGTAGATAAGAGAAAACACACTTCCTTACTAGACTCCCTATAAGAATTTACACTCTCTTGTGAAAGGGAGACTTTTTAAATTTTTTTTTTGTTTTTATTCATTTATTTTGAGAGCAAGAGCATGAGCAGAGGAGGGGCAGAAAGAGAGGGAGGGAGACAGAATCCGAAGCAGGTTTTGCACTCCTGCCCATGCATAGCCCAAAGCAGGGCTCAAACTCAAGAACTGTGAGATCATGACCTGAGCCAAATTAAAGAGTCAGATACTTAACTGATTGGGCCAGGTGCCCCTTTTAAAATGTTGTAACTTTTTATTTATTTATTTTAATTTTACTTAATTTTTATCAACATGCTGTTACATTGAACTTACATTTTATCTCTGATTGTTACCGTTTTTTCCTCAAGTAAATGAGGGAGTTCTGTTTTGTCACAAAATGGAATTTTATACAACCAGAGGTTTGCAGTAACGTGCTCTCACTTGAGTGGCTCACAAGCGAGGCGGTTAAGGCACAAGGACAGCCTCCAAAGCCAGAGTGCTTTCCGTGTCACTGACTCTGCTGTTAACAACTGTGGCAAAGCCAGCTCTTTTCTTTCTTCTGTTTTGAAACAAGTGGCCAACTGCAGTCAGCTTCTTTGCAGATAGTCAATAGAAATAGATATGAAAACTTTAGAAAAAGAGAATGAGAATATCTAGGTAGGCGTATGTGTGATTTTTTTTTTTCATTTTTATTGGCTCTGTTCTAGATACGTGACTCTAGAGAACATCAGAAATAGCATGGTTGATCAGACAGTACCAGTTCTGTTTCTACATGAATCCAGGGAGATAAGTTACGTTTTTTACATTTTCAAATAGTCTCTGCCTCTATAAGGGTGTATGTCTATAAATAATATTCAGGAAGAAGTATAAGGTTGCTAATATTTTCTTATGTGCCATGATCACTGATTCCATTTTATCAGGGTGTCTTGGACTGGGTTGTCTATTATAACCAAGACATGTACGTATGCATTTTGATAGCTATTAAGATTGGTCAGGATTTTATTTGTTGACTGCCACCTCCATTAAAAGAAATCTTTAACTGGACACAATTCTTTTGAAGAAGAAGAAATGTATGCTCTTGTTACTATATTTAATTTTCAAAGTCAAAACTCTAACAATATTTAGAATATGAGCATGAACCTGGAAGTTTGTGATAGCTCTCTGGACAAGTTCAAGTTCAAATTTATATAACTACTACTTAACAACAACAGAGGACAGTGACTCCTTTCCTGTCCTGTCAGAGATGAGGTGATTCCGAGTGCATACATTCCTGGGTTCATAATGTCATTGTAGTAATTTAGCTACTAAATTTATTTATTCACCAACTGGAGGCTGCTGTGTTTCAGGCACCGTGTTAGGAAATGTGAGCACAAGTGAGAATAAAACTCAGATCTCGGCTGTGATAACAATTGTATTTTGGTCAGTGAAATGGATAATACACTAACCAAAGAAATACATACACAATAAGAATTTGGCTGCATGTTATAGAGAATTCAATATAGACACATTTGGAAAGGTTTGGAGGGGTCACATAGAAAGGAAGGGAAGGGAAGGAAAATTCTTTCATAAGTGGTGATCTTTAAATAAATATTTGAAAAGTGAGAAACCAACCATGAAAGAGAAAAAGTCATTTACCAACACTATGAGACCTCAGAGTGCCGTGGACTTGAGGCTCATTGAGGAGATCAGTGTGTTTCGAGTCTAGTGTGGAAGTAGAAAATGGTAGAAGGTCAGGCAGGTAAGTACCCAGGAGCCAGATCACGCAGTGCCTCTTGATTTTATATAAGACAGTGAAAATAAACTGTATCAAATGTTCTTAGCTGTTGAGGATTTATAGAAGATAAAGTAAAGGGGTTCCTGGGTGGCTCAGTCAAACATCTGACTTGGGCTCAGGTCATGATCTCACAGTCTGAGTTCGAGCCCCATGTCTGGCTCTGTGCTGACAGCTCAGAGCCTGAAGTCTACTTCAGATTCTGTGTCTTCCTCTCTCTCTGCTCCTACTCCACTACTCATGCTCAGTATCTCAAAAATAAATAAATGTTTAAAAAAAAAAACTTTTAAAAAAAGAAGATAAAGTAAGAAAAGATTATAGTGTTATGGGTTTATAAATAACTAAGAAACATGATAGTAGGTGCTATCCATTGGGTTTCAATCCAAGAAGGAATACTTCTATGATGCCTGGAGTGGTGGAGTTACTATTGATATTAGACCTTAGGCAATTATGGAAACTGGTTAAGAGAGCTATGCAAAGTTGCCGTCTTTCTCGAGTTGAGCTTCAGGTGAGGGAGGGCAAGGCCAAACTGGACCCTCTTGTACTGGTCTTTCACTGCCTCCACTTTTGATGATTGAGGGAATCTGTTAGGTGATGTGCATTTGTGTCTGGCCCAGAGATCAGAAAACCCAACGGAGAAGAGGTGGCAGGATATCAAGGGGCAGAGTGGCTGGGTGCTGCCCCACACCAACAAAGTGGGTTGGTAAGTCAGCAGCAGTATCTACAAGCTGCCTTAGTGGCCAGCACCTTACATTGACCTTCAGAGTGTCGAAACTGGCTGCTTCTCCATTCCACGTCTTACATCTCCCGTAAAGTATCTCCTTTTGATCTGGAACCACATAAAGGGAATTTGGGAAATGTGGCAACAGTTTAACTAAAAATTAAAAACTCTGGTATGAAAATCACTTTTAGTGATATGGCTAAACATTTTGGTGGTAGTGGTGGTTGTATATGAACGTGTGTGTTTCAGGGACCTTATTCTTATAAAAAGAGATCCAGTTCCTACATGTTCTCTGTTCTTTCATTTTATTAGATGAGAAGCTTTAATATTCATATGAACTTTTGTTATCAGAGTGAATTATATTTTTAATAATCTAAATAATGACTATTCTACCAACTTTTCTTTGAGTTACATGTAGCTCCGAGGTATTGAAGTTAAAATTTTAAATGTGAATTGTGCAAGACTATGCTTATGGTCACAACTGCATGATATTCAAGAACACACAGAATTAGACCTCAAAAAGTCTCAGAGCTGGAGGAATCTGCAGACCCACTGGTTTTCAAATAATATTTTTCATCACAGATGAAAGAGTTTATTTATGCAGAACCTAAAAATAAGGAGAGGGAAAAGGCTTAACAATAGCTTTGATTGAGGCAAAGGTAGGAAATTGCATGATACCTGTCCTTTAACCCCTGTGGCCCCTGAAAGGGATGCTAGGGAATAAACAGTTTAAAAATATGATCTCTCAAGGCTGCTTCTGTCTCCTTCTCTCTCTATTTGAAGCAAAACTCTGCGCCTCTCTTGCAGCCTTAAGATACATGCAACCACATAGCACATAGGTGGGCAATGGAGGTTTCACTGGAAATTTTAAGTGGAGTTGGGGAAGGAAGATCATTAGCCCTGAACACTAGAGTCTCTTTCTGCCATAAACCTCTTTCATGATTTCCAACATACCACTCTTCAGAATTTCTCCTATTGCACCGAGTAACGTTCAATATTAACAACTTAGTGAAATAAACACCTTCAGTTAGTTTAAGCTACCCTCCTAACTAATAAGAAGAATAATTTATTGAGTACTTGGTATATTATAAGCATAATGCTAATTACCCCTTTTTATTTTCAAATCAACTCTGATAAGAGGTTACTGTTTTGGGGGAGGCTGGTGACTCAGGTAGGTGTCTGACTTCCGCTAAGGTCATGATCTCCCAGCTTGTGAGTTCAAGCCCCACGTGGGGCTCTGTGCTGACAGCTAAGAGCCTGGACCCTGCCTTGGATTCTCTCTCTCTCTCTCTCTCTCTCTCTCTCTCTCTCTCTCTCTCTCTTTCAAAATAAATAAACATAAAAAAGAGGTTACTATTTTAAAATATTTATTTATGTATTTATTTTGAGAGAGAGAGCACACATACATGCTTGTGCATGAGTGGAGAGATGGGGCAGAGAAAGAGGGAGAGAGAGAATCCCAAGCAGGCTTTGTGCTATCAGTGCTGAGCAAGATGTTGCTATTATATATCTGTTTTATAGACAGAGAAACTGTGGCAAAGAAAGATTAAGTAATTTGTCCAAGGTCATTCAGGTAATAAGTGGTAGAAGGAGGCTACAAATCCCAGCAAATCTCAGGGTAACTTCTCCCTAAGGAAGACAATTACCAAGAGATGTACTGTTACCAATTAGAGTTTTTGGAAGCCTTCTCAAGAAGACATTCAAAGTATTTACCAAACAAAACCAGTCACCTCCTGGGGATTGGGAAAGAAGGGAATCATAATGTTTCTTGAAGAAAATATAATATTCTGTATGATGCTACAGCTATTTGAAAACCACTAGATCCTCTGACCCTCATATGTGAAAGGCAGAACTTTTCTTCAGCACATTACCAGCAGTCATTGGCTACACTGAAGTGCACTGTGGGGAATGAGTTTTCCAAAGGTGCTGCCAACAACATCTATTGTTCCGTAAGCTTCTATGACAATGCAACTTTGCCATCCCTTCCATCAAGACATGGGGTTCACGTTCCCACCTCTTGAATCCCAGCAGGCTTGTGTGACTTTGGTGAAAGTAATGCCAAAAGTCTTTCCAGGCTAGTTCTGGCCTAGCTCTTGTGGGACACTTGCTCTTGGAATTCAGCTGCCGTTCTGTGAAGAAACCCAAAGTAGCCCACGCAAGAGGCCACGCAGAGAAGCCGTGTGTAGGTGTGCTGGCCAACCGCCCAGCTGATGGAGAGCCCAGTCAGCAGCCGCTATCAACAACCAGACACATGAGTGAAGGCGCCTCCAGATGATTCCTGTCCTGAGTGTTGGAGCCACCCCAGCCTTTCAGGCTAACCAGCCGAGGCCCTAGGCGTTGCTGTACAAAGATATGGGGTACATCCTGTTCAAAATCCTACCTCTGTCTCTGAGCAGGATACCAGGGTATTTCATGCCCCTACATTTGAGGGGGTGGGGGTTGATATACAGCATTAGTAACTGGAACCTACGGTGAGGAAACAGGTTCAAGGAAGAAGTGAACTCCCATCATTCCTCGAACACATACGGAGTAGGCTCTCAAACCGTTCACCGAGTTTAACCGCAGCATAACAAGACCAGTGTATCTCCGTAGCACCCTGTCTGCTGTCTGCCACCACAGTACTTTCTCCAATTAGGCTTAAAAATAATAAAAAAAAATAAAGGAGATTTTGCTATTCCACTTATTAAAATCCATGGTAACCAGGACTTTTAAATATATATACTATATGCTGCTAAAGTTCTTGAAAATTGTTTGTTCTCATGAATAAGTTAAATACTTTTCCAAATATTTAATTTATGTTTTTAAAGTATTTCTTGGCTTTTTGTTCCCACTCTGCATGCCTCCTACATCGATTTCTCACTCTATATTCTATATATTCCCTCTCTCCCCAGTCAAGGAGTTTTATCCAGCTTTCTTTTCAGGGTTACGTAAGAAATAGGTATAGTGAAGATACTTTTTCAGACCTGGCATGCTTCTTGGTAACAGATTCTGCTATAGCTCCCTATCCCCACTGAGAATCACTGCCTTATGGCACTGCTTCAGAAATCATTTTTATACTTGTAAAAAGATAAATACTAGCTTACTCCCTATCCAAATTATGATGATTTTCTAATTACTTGGGTCCAAATTAGTCATCCATTATTCTCTCCCAGATTCCCTGCCATCTTCTACTATTTCTGAACAAACACCAATTGTGCCAATGTCTTGAGTAGTGTCGATCTAAACTGAAATGGGTCCAGCTTCCTTAATATCATCACCACCTGTCTTATTAATTAATTAATGATCCTGTGAATAATAAAGTACTAGTGTTTTTGAAAAAAGGAGTCGGCAGCAACAGCAGCAATTGCGCTGGCACCAGAGTATCTGACAAATGGCTGGAAGGAGAAGGTGAAAAGCCCCCCCCCACAAAGCATTAGGACAAAGTAAGCAAGAAAATATAATGAGTAATCTCAATTGGGGGGGCAACGTCCTTGACTGGATTCTAGGGAGGTGAGAGGTTTCCTCAAGTTGCTCAAGTGAAATTTCTTCATCTGTGTCGTGTCCCGCTCCAGCCTGCGGGGCGGTGAGTCCTCGTTCGTGAGGGACACAACACATCTGAAACCCAAGGTTCTCACCATTCAATAATCTAATGAAGGAAGAGCTAATCCTGCTTGTGTTTTTGAGAACAGCGTTCAGAATTGGGGAATAAATGCAATTCATTGGACAGGCCACACGATGAATTGGTTTTACAGTCTGCCCTGTCAGCTTTATGATGCTGCTAGTGAAGGTGAAACAAGAAGAGTGAGTATTTGGGATAAAATACAGTGAGTAATAGGAGAACAACAAAGCCATCCCTGTCGAAAAGAGCTTTTCCTCTAGAGTATTGAACAGCAGACTTATTTTTTCCCGCCTCTAGTCCATGTGAACACAATCTGAGAAGACAGTCATTGCCTGAAATGATTGATGTTATTTCTTAGAGTTTGTCACCATTACCACAAGTGTGATCTGGATTACTTTGTTTGCTCAGCTGTTCCTGGCCCTGTTCCTCTTGCCTCAAACCAAGCAAAATGAGAGGTGCAGGGATCACAGGATCCATCAAGTGCCTGATGGAGCCCGCCGTTCAGGCCTCCCCCCTCCCCTGCTCATCAATCTTCATTGTCCTGGCAAGAGGATACGGTCTGCGGCAGTACATGCCACCCTGAAGCTGTGCAGTACAGCAGTGCTTTCTGAGGAGGCTCGCTTAGTGTGATTAAAGACCTGTGCTCGTTCAAGGGATGGGGTGAGGACTGGTGAGGGAGTGTAGCCGGCATTATTAGTATCTCCGTTGTGAGAGGCAGTGTCCTCTATCTTCACATCTATCATTATCCTGTTTAAACCTTGCAAAAATTCTTAGAAGTAGATATCATTTTTGCATTTTACAGATGAAACAGAGGCTTAGCGATGACACATAATTTGACAAAGGCTAATCATTTCCTAGTGATTGAACTCTAATCTCTAAGAATATAGGCACCTGGTGAGTTTTTGCTCACCATTTTGTCCTGAGTGTCTAGCTTGGTACTTACGCACAATAGGCATTCAGTATTGGTTGCGTGATTAATGAATTGATAAATAAATGAATAAATGAATTGGCAGAACAAACCTTTGTGCCCAAGGCTCTGATTCCGTGATAGATCCATGAGACTGACAAACTAAAGCAAAGAAACAATATAAACTATGTAATCAGTGTACATTGTGACAGGAAAAGAGAAAAAGAATTCATTATGAGTTGATCTCATTTACTGAACTTTTTAAGTTTGACATCTTTAAAAATTTTTTTGATGTTTGTTTTTCAGGGTGGGAAAGAGAGAGAGAGAGAGAAAGAGAGAGATAATGCACCCAAGTGGGGTAGAGGCAGAGAGAGAGGGAGACACAGAATCTGAAACAGGCTTCAGGCTCTGAGCTGTCAGCACAGAGACTGGTGTGGGGCTTGAAGCCACAAACTGTGAGTTCTGACTTGAGCAGAAATCAAGAGTCAGGTGCTTAACTGACTGATCTACCCAGCTGCCCCTTATGGTTTCCATATATAAACTACTGTGGTCTTGGCAGTGTCTTTATTTGTCATTATAGTCGACCATATAGCTTGTCCAGCACCCCGAGTTTGATGTGCAGAGCAAGTGCATGAGCTGTCAGTTTTTGATTTTATCTTTTGAGGTGTTGTTTTTCTCTGTGAGGTGCTATGGCTTGATGTTCATTATCTGGCCAGAAGAGTCGAGCTAATGTTGTAAGTAAAACATTTAAATTAAAACTTCAAATATCTCCTCAACTTATAATTAAATGTACCATATGGTTCTATTTTACTGAAAGTCGGGGCCTAATTTAATGTTTTCCTTTTTCAGCAACAAATTTTATTGACTTGTTCTCAATCATTTTTATGTCAAGAAAACAATTACAGCCAAGGCAATATTTTGAGATTATTAGACAGAAACAATCACTTACCTGGGGATAAAAATATTGGTTTTGTTGTGGATACATCATTATTTAAGCTCATCCAAGAATGAAAAATAGTTGCTTAGCTTAACAATTGTTACGTTGTTGTAAGAAAGGTTTAGAGTTTTCTCCAGGTTTCATCATCCTACTTTTTAAATTTAATGTCAATGCAATCTGAGACAAAATGCTGATTTTTACAAATTTTAACCGATATGGTTCAGCATTATTTGGGGTTCTTAAAAATGTCCTGCAAATGGTTTATAAATAGAAAGCCAACTTTTATCAAGTGAGAAACTTCATATCTTCTTTTCAACACTCCTAAGTGAGAAAGCACAATGTGGAGAGTGTTAACTAATATTTAAAGAAAATAGTATTTTACAGAGGCAATTTCAGTTGTCTGCCCACTTTGTCCTAGGTCTACAGATATGTCCAATGACTATAGTCAACTTCTTTCTAAGCCATGTGATTAAAAGTAATAATAACTCAGTTTGTAATCTTCCCCACCAAATATATCTTAGGTACAATTCTTCCTCCAGACATTAGTCACCAACTATGTAGGTGTGTGTCACTATGCTTTATTGCCTAAAGTCGACATTTGTTCCATACACTGTTGTAGCTTTTTGTTTTTTTAAGGTTTATCTATCATTGAGAGACACAGAGAGAGCATGATCATGGGAGAGGGAGAGAGAAGGGGAGACATAGAATCCGAAACAGACTCCAGGCTCTGAGCTATTAGCACAGAGCCCAACACGGGGCTTAAACTCAAACTGTGAGATCATGACCTGAGCCAAAGTCGGACGCTCAACCGACTGAGCCACCAAGCGCCCCTGTTGTAGCTTTTCTATCAAAGAAGTGAATATCCCAATCTCTGTGCTTCCAAGGTAGACACTTTTAAGGATCTTATAGCCCCAAAAGAAAAATTATCTGTAAAGGAGGGGCAAAATGACTATCTTTCAGATCCAATAAGAAGTCATAGTACATAGAGAAAGATTTGTGTAAAAGAGATACTTTAAATTGTAAACAAAACTAGGATTTAGAGTGGTGGAACAATTTATCTTATACCTACAGTATAGAATCCTATACATATATATTAAAAAATTAGGTAGCTTCAAATCCAGGTACTGACATGGGATAGTCACCAACACATATTAGGTTGAAAAGACAAGTTATATTCACCCAGCTAATAGGTAAGGGCTTATTATGTACCAAGTACTTTTCTTTTTTTTTTT
>PISW01011265.1:0-42149 GCA_004023785.1 Mungos mungo | reverse complement strand
TTCTCTTTGAAGACCCACTGAAGTGTGATTCACAGCTCACACAATTAATAACAGAGAGAGGAGCAACTTGAAAGGAGGAGGCAGTCCCCTCCACCCTCCCCCACCCTCTCCCCAGCCACCCCCTGCCCTGCCCCCTTGCCCTTGGCCAGCCGCAGTGGGTGGGCTACAAGGTAGCCCCACACTCCCAAGGCTTCTCTGCTGAGAGGCTGGGCCCCACAGGAGCTCAAGGATTTTCTCACTCCCGGTCCAGTGTTCGTAGGAAGAGGACCCAGCGCCCCCATCACCCTCGCTGAGGGGCCCCCGGGACATCCCAGCCCTTCTTGGTGATCAAGAAGCTTGTCCAGCACATGGGCCACATTCACAGTGAGCTCCTATTTCCAGCTTCCTGTTTAATGAACTTCCGTCTTTAAAAAAAATTTTTTTAAGTTTATTTATTTATTTTGAGAGAGGCAGAGGCAGCACAAGCGCAGTAGGGAGAGTGAGAGAGGGAGACAGAGAATCCCCAAGCAGGCTTTGCACTGTCAGCACTGAGCCAGATGCGGGGCTTGAACTCATGAGCCATGAGATCATGACCTGAGCCAAAACCAAGAGTCAGACGCCTAACTGAGCCACCCACGCAACCCTTATGAAGTTCCTTCTGATTCCATAGTTCCACAGGCCGGGCTCTGCGTTCAACCTTTTCCTCTGCTCCCTACCCATGTTTCTGGCTTCTCTCACCTGCTTCCTCTCCCTTATCACCCCCTGTGGTCTGTAAGCCCTGTCTGCCTTGCTGGTCCCTCCCACTCCTTTCCTGGAGCGGCTCCCTCCTCCGTATGGTGGGAAAACCGAAGCATGCGCCCTCATCTCTTCTTAGTCAACCTCTCAGACACTTTTCCATCCCACCCTGCCCCACCTACCATAGGCAGGTTCACTCTGAGTCATCACCCAGAGCTCCTGGACACCAGCTTTCCTCTGGACACCCTTCTCTTCCGCAAGCACCAACAGAGAGGTGGCCGTCGGCCAGTCCACCTTTCTTCTTACTTCCTAAATTTCCCATTTCCCCACCACCTTCAAAGTCAGCTCTATAGCTGATGGATCCTCTCTTTCCCAGAGATATGTGGAAACTTCAAGAAATTGCAACACAGGGAGAAATTTAAAGTTAGATCCAGAATATGCCTTGCTCATGAATCCAGTGGAAAAACCTCTAGATTAGCACCATCCAATAGGACTTTCTCTGGGGAAGAAAACGGTCTACATCTGTGCTGGCCAGTATGGTTGGCGTGTAGCCACATGAGGATATTGTACTATGGCTAGTATGTCTAAGGAACTGAATTTTTATTTTATTTTATTAAAATAGCCACATGGAGATAGTATTGAGCAGTGCAGATCCAAGGAGCTAAACTTCTAACAAAGTCTCGCCTCAAATCCAAATCTTGTTTCCTGGATGCCAGGTCCAAGTTTGTCTTTCTCTTCCCAAGCTGCTCATCTGGTCGGGTCTCACAAGTCAGATATCAGGAAACCCCACTTACTGGGAGTGATCTGAGCACCCCTCTGACTTACCATTCCTTTTACAGCCCTCCAATCCCAAGAAGGGCTGGGAGAATACAGTGTACCCCAAAGACCCACAGTCAGTTTTGGAGGAGAAGCTTTGGCACTGTCAGTCCTGCAGGCTGGTGGATTCAGGGCTCAGCTTCCATCTCCCCACAAGTGTGGATTAGGGGCATGTCTGTTTATTTCCTGGAGAAATCACTAGAGCCGTTGGATACACACACACATTCATCATCATCACCTTCACCATCATCATCATCACCACCACCATCACCACCATCACCATCATCATCATTACCATCATCATCATCATCACCACCACCACCACTATCATCACCATCACCATCACCACCACCATCATCACCATCATCCTCATCACCATTATCATCATCTCTCAAAGACAAACATCTATCCTGAGCTAACTCAAAAAATTCAATTCAATTTAAAAAAATTAGCTCTGAATACAAAAACATATTTTTCAAACTGGCCCATAGTTTGCCAGGCAGCCCACTCTCCACCAAGTCAGAGGTCATTTATGATGCAGAGAAGAGGTGGATCCTTCCCTTCTTCACCCCACCTCCGAATTATGCCCTCCATGCCTGCCGAAAATAGGGGTTAGCCATATATACCTTAACAGTTGCTCCCTTAGTTCCACAAATGGAAGCATTGGGAACATTATTCTATTAAGGAGTCTATTCTTAGTCATGAGCCCCTGTTTGCCTGAGTTTCCTTCTGGAGAGAAAGGAGGAGGTGACTTCTTGTCATCATCTACATCTGTTCCCAATCCTATGTTCTCTGTGGCACTTGTTTTCTGCAGCCTGCATCCTCTGTTCAGAATCCTCCATTCTATAGTCTCAGAAGGATCCCAACTCCATAATCTCCTGGACACCAAAGTTTGCCCAGGCAACCTGGAATCTTCCATCCTGTGATTTTTTTTTATTTTTTTGCAACCCCCTATAGAACTGCACAGTATCACTATCACCTAAAATTTTGACCTTATGAATGGATGAATTTGATACTGTGAGTATGGCTTGTACACTTTTGTACCCCTGCAGACAGCCCTCCGGGTCCTACGCGATGCTGGGCACAGAGGAGATAGATATTCAGTAAGACTCAGCGATGATTGACACTGGCCATGTCACTCTCTGCATCAGTTCTGATTGGATTCAGCTCTATCCCTTAAACACACTACTAGCTCTAAACGTAGAATTAATATCTCTTCAAAAATTTTTAAAAGAAGGTTTAGCCTTGGGGAGGGAAAGGGGTCAGAGAAGGAGAGCGATCAGGCCCAATCAGGTGGTTAGCAGGACAACTTTACTCTAGTGAAGGAATTTAAAAAATGATTCTCAGCAAGCTTCAGGGATAAGAGAGAGGGGTGAGACCAAAGGCAGACTATGAGATAAAATTTCTACCACGCAAGCAGCTGGGCCTGGTTAATCCCAGAGATGCTGAAACAACTTTAGCCAAGAGTTAGCCTGGGCAGAAATCACTCCTGTCTGGCCCTCACCGTCCACCAAGCAATTGGGTTCCCGGCCCAAGGCAAGGTGTGGTAAGCCACCCAGCCTCCACGTGAAGGGCAGGAGAATTACAGATTGTCAGGGTGGATTTGGACTGCTCTCCTCCTCCATTTCACAGATGGGGAGACTGAGGCCCAGAGAGTAAATAAAATGTGGCCCACGCTATAGAGTTGAAGAACAGAGCTCAGGTCTTCTGACATCCGGTTCAGTAGGTTTCCTTCTAGCAAGTGCCAGCAGGATGGATCACACACACACACACACACACACACACACACACACACACACACACTTCAATTGTTAAGCCATCACGAGTGAAACCCACTCTTCACCCAGGGTCTACTCCAACTCCTAGCCTGTGGCACTTTTACCTCTTACGTGGAGGAAAAGACAGTGAGCTGGGTGGGGAAAAGGAGACCTCTGCAGACCCCCACTCTCCTTTTTTATCATCCCTTCTGGCCTGTGACTTCCGCCATTGGTCCCCCCAAGTGGAGGGGATTTGGGGAGGCGGTCTGTACCTTTCCCACAATTCCTAGCATTAAATCACGCGGACTTTGCCCCAAGTAGAACCAGAATTGCAGCCCCGTCCTCAGAAGTGCATGGTCAGGAAAACAGACCATTCACCCCCTGATTTGACCCTTCCGCTGCCGTCTGTGACCCTCGCCCTGGTCTGGAGGTCCAGGGAAGGCTTCGAATGGGCCACCTTCCCTGCTCTTCTCAGTTCCCCGGCCCTTCTCCTGAACAGCGTCCCAAAGCCCCTCGTCATCCCTCCCGCCCTAACCCCTCACCTCCCTCATTCTCTGCTGCCGACCTGACTTCCCGCCATCCAGCCCTGGACCACTCACTGCAGCCTCCGATCGCCCTCACCTGCGCAGTGAACATCTCAGACCAGTCTGTTCCGCATCTGCCCCATCTGGCACCCCCCCAGAGCCCTCTCTCACTCTGCCTCAATTTCTCCTTCTCAGACTTCACACACGCTCCAGGCTGCTCTCTGAAACTTCTCCCCAGCCTCCCTCTAGCACCTTCTAGCACCTTCTAGAGCCATAAATTCTTCTCCTCACTGCCTCCACTTCCTCCCAACCACTCACACCTCCATCCAATGTCAGGGTCCAGCACCACACCTGGCACATAACAGGTGTTCAAGAAACACACTGATATTTTCTGGCTTTTCTTCCTCTTCATTCTTTCTTGTTTTTAATTTTTTATTTTATGACCACAACTTTCTTTCCAAACCTCTCTTCTTGGGCATTCCTTGTTTCTGAGCTTCCCCTGGCTCAGGTCAGGTGCCCCAAAAAATAGGCTGACATAGAGATTTGCTGGAGAACGTTTACTGAGGGCTTTTCATGATGTTATCATGTCCTTATGTGGGGTGGCGGTTGTTCTGTTTGGTTTTGTTTTTAATTTTTTTAATGTTTATTTATTTTCGAGAGAGAGAGAAATAAAGCACGTGCGGGGGAGGGGCAGAGAGAGAGGGAGACACAGAATCCAAAGCAGGCTCCAGGCTCTGGGCCATCAGCACAGATCCTGACATGGGGCTCAGACTCATGAACCGTGAGATCATGACCTGAGCCGAAGTCAGACGCTTAACCGACTGAGCCCCTCAGGCGCCCTACTGAGCCCCCCTCTGTGAGACGATTTCTTCACTGCATATCCACGTCCCTTTTCCTTCCTTTCCTTCTACCTCCGGGACCTGTCCATCACGGCCTCCCTCGCTGCTTTCTCTCTGCTCCCTCAAGAGCTGCTGAGCCTCTCTCTACAGTGGACGGGCCCAGCTTACTCCCAGAGCCCCATTCTTCTCCACATGCACTTCCTGCCTGAGTGATATCAGCCATTCCCACGACTGCAAAGGCCACATATATGCTGACCCTTCCCAAATTTGAGCCACAGTCCTAGGACCCACTGTGAGCTCCAAACATATATTCATCTGCTTATTCGACAAGGTTTTTTTTGCTTTTCTAAATTGTCTTTTAATATTTATTTATTTTTGAGAGAGAGAGAGACAGAGAGCAGGGGAAGGGCAGAGAGAGAGAGGGAGACACAGAATCTAAAGCAGGCTGCAGGCTCTGAGCGGTCAGCACAGAGCCCGACATGGGGCTCGAACTCAAGAACCTCAAGATCATGACCTGAGCCAAAGTCAGATGCTTAACCGACTGAGCCGCCCAGGCGCCCCTGGAGAGATTTTTTTTTAAATAGCCCATAGGCCTCCCAAAAGTAACAGGTTCCAGTGGACTCAGTAACGTGACTCCCCATCGCGCACACATGCTCAGGCCTGGCTCCACGGACAGGGGTGTGATTCGTGTTGCTGCCCCGGGTACTGCACACAGACAGAGGCCTGGCACATGGGGCTTAATGCTAACGGTCATCTTGAAGTCCATAATAATTTTATGTGTGAATCTGTGTTTTGGAAGTGAAGGTCAGTGGGACCCCAGGGCCCTGGAGCCTTGACTCAAACTTCAGTGCCCCTCCTGCCACCTCCCTGCTTCCCTGGGCCACTTCTCTAGGCCACTTGCTTCCCCATCCCTAGCCAGGGACTGCTGCCTCCTCCATCCAATGTGGTTCTGGGGATGGGAGGGCAGTCAGGGTCTGGATGGCAAGAGGGTCAAGGTCAGGTACGTGCACCCAGGTGCCAAGTCAGAGGGGAGGCCCTGGGTCCCTATGAGGATCCACACTCACCCTATTAGTGTCCTTGTGTCCAAGGGAGCATGGCCTTAGGCAGCAAGTTAAAGAAGACAAAACAACCAAACCACAACCACAACCACAACCACCACATGACCGGTCAAGGGAGATATTGCAGAAGAAAGGAAATAGCTTTGTTCCTGCTCTTTGAACAAGAGAACCCACATTTTCATTTTCTGTTAAGCCCCACAAGTGAGGTAGCCAGTCCTGAGTGGACCTGAGCCTGGACCGTGTGGACAACTGGTTTGGAAACAGGTTGTCAGGGACAAACTGCTGTGGAGTTCAGGTCCACTTTCTAGGCCAAAGCTGGCAAGACTTTCCTGTAAAGGGTCAGATGGTAACTAGTTTAGGCTTTGCAGACTGTGTGGTCTCTGTTGCAACTACTCAAAGCTGCTTGCAAAAGCAGCCATAGACAATATATAAATCCATGAAAAGTCTGTGTTCCAATAAAACTTTATTTACAAAAACAAACAGTGGGCCGGATTTGACACTCAGGCTACATTTCGCCATGCCCTGTTGCAGACAAGGACACATCACTGAAGGCATCTGAGCAACAAAAAGGGCAATCAGAGGAGTCTCTAGAAAGTTATCTTGACCTCACTGTTCAGGATGGATTTGGAGGGGTCAACCCAGGGACAGGATCTCTAGGAAAGAGAATACTGTAAAATTCCAAGCAGAGGAGCCAGTGGCCAAGGCTCTGCAGTGGACAGCAGGGCTGAAAGAGTGAACCCAGGTAACACAAAAGCCTCAGCGGGGTGCTAACCCTAAGATCACTAACCCAACTTGAACTTTCTTTCCATCCAGAGGAGAGAAAGAGCAAGAGGAGGGTCCGAACCACCTTCACCACCGAGCAGCTGCATGAGCTGGAGAAGACCTTTCACTTCACCCACTACCCAGACGTCCACATCCGCAACCAGCTGGCAGCCAGGATCAACCTCCCAGAAGCTCGGGTGCAGGTACAACTGTCCCCAGTCCTCAGCCCTTAACCTCAAACCCTTGGGGGCCATGGGTGAGACCCCACGGATCATGGACCCTCCGGGGCTGGCCCATCTGAAATTCTCCATGGCTTTTATCCCTTGAATACAGTCACATTTGCCAAATATTATTTCCAAGAAATGAGGTCACCACAGTTACAAGATGGTTTCTCTCTTGGAGGGAGTGGGGGGAGGCAATGGAGCAAGGTGGCATCGCCATGGCCACTTGTATCTGCTCCCATGCCTTCCCTCTCCATTTGGCTGTAGGTCTAGAACATCACTCCCCATGCGGCCTCATTCCCAAAATAGGTCTTGACAATCTAGACCTGTGGTCATCAAACCTTTTCCAGAAAAGGCTAGACGATAACTATGTTGGGCTCCGTGGGGCCAGAGAGTCACTGTCTAAACCTTCGTTGATGAACTCTACAATCTGAATTTTGAATAATCCGCATGTGTCACAAACACAATTCTTCTTTTTATCTTTTTTGCCAACAACTTAAGAAGGCGAAAGACGTTCTTTGCTCATGGGGCATGCAAAAACGGGTAGGAAGGCCAGATTGATCCTTCAGGCCTTAGTTTGCCAACCCTTGACTAGCCCAAATGAGTATCACTTTGAAGGCAGCACAGAGAAGTGGTCCAAGTCCTGGTTTAAGTACCAACTGCCTAGGGGCATCTGGGTGACTCAATCGGTTAAGTGTCTGGGATCGCTGGTCTCGGCTCAGGTCATGATCTCATGGTTCATGGGTTCAAGCCTCACATTGGGCTGTGTGCTGACAGCTTCCCCCACTCATGCTCTGTTTCTGTCTCAATAAGTAAACATTTAAAAACTAACTAACTAACTAAATAAATAAATACCAACTGCCTAATCTAAAATCTGCCATTTCTTCACCTTGGAGTATCTGTGGCTTCTTCTGTGGTTAGACACCCGATAGCCCCTTGTCACTCACCAGGGCTGTGTCCTCTCTCTTTGGACACCCCCAGTTTTACAAGTGCCACTCTAGCAAATCCAAATCCAATTGTTGCATGGTTGGCTCACTCTACACTATATCACTCTTTTTCTTTTCTTTTCTTTTTTTTTTTTTGAGAGACAGTGCGAGCAGGGGAGGGTCAGAGAGAGAGGGAGATACAGAATCCTAAGCAGGCTCCAGGTTCTGAGCTGTCAGCACAGAGCACAACGTGGGGCTCGAACCCATGAACTGTGAGATAATGACCTGAGCCAAAGCCGGACACTTAACCGACTGAGCCACCCAGGCGCCCCCTCTTTTTCTTTAATGGATTTGTTCCAAATTCAAAATCTGAGTCAGGGCCCAGGTCAACACTTCACTCTCAATTTTATCCCAACCTACTTTTCTCCTGGCTAAGGACCACCCCCGTTTTAGACTCCTCCCTTTCACTTCCCACTTAGACTCAGTCACCAGCTAAGTGGATATAGCGCCCCCGCATCTGCCGTAAAGCCCGGACTTCAGGGGCTGCCTCAGCAGAATGGCCAAGTACAAATGCCTGCGTGTCAGGGACACCACAGTCCATCTACAGATGCCGAGGGGCCCACGGGGGGTGCAAGCTGGTGGTCTGCCAGCAGGAAAGGGCCCACGGATGAGTTTGATTAGATCTGCACCGTGTCTCACGTCTCAGCGCTTTCACCTAAAAATCGAGATTTCCGCCTTAGATACCGGCTGGGCCTGTAATGCCAGCCTCACACGTGGACATGGTGACCACGAGCTGAAGCTGAGGGCCCACCACAGACCCCACGGCCCCCACTCACCCGGCACCCCGCTGCTCGCCGGCCCACGAGCCCCACCCGTCCCTGCAGGGACGAAGGCTGCGGTCTCGTACCCTTCTCTGAGGGCAGACCTCCAGAGCCAAGAAAATCCCGATGCCACGGAGCTTTCCGGACTGTGAAGTGCCAGCTTTGGTTTTTAGGGAGGGAACTCGTTGCTTACCTCCGTCCTCTCTCTGGTCCCAGATCTGGTTCCAGAACCAGCGCGCTAAGTGGCGGAAGCAGAAGACCGGCAGCCCTGGGGCGCCGCAGCCACCTAGCGAGGCCGGCTCGGCCCTGCCCACGCACCTGGACGTGGCTGTGAGTGACCAAGGCACGGGGGTGGGGGAGGAGGAGGGGGGGCACTGGGAGGCGCTGTCTGCAAACATCCCACCCGGACCCAAAAGTGAGGAACCCCGAGGCAGGCGGTGGGAGGCTCTGTCTACAGTAAAGTGCGTGAAGTGGGGGCAATGCCTGGGGGGCTTGGTTGGTTAAGCGTCCAATTTTGGCTCAAGTCATGATCCTGCAGTTTGTGAGTTCGAGCCCCGCGACGGGCTCTGTGCTGACAGCTCCGAGCCTGGAGCCTGCTTCGTTTCTGTGTCTCCCTCTCTCTGCCCCTCCCCTGCTCATGCTCTCTCAAGAAAAAATAAATATTAAAAAAAAAATTTTTTTTTAAGAGTGCAAAGGGAACTCTCCCAGAGAGAGCATGACCAAGAATGCTCCAGATGTCTATGCGACCCGGGAAGAATCACTGCCCGTCTCTGTCCCCATGTCCTCCTCCACTGAGTGACAATCCCAGTGTGTCTCCCTCCTCCGGGGACTGGGTTGTGTTATCGCACAGAACTTCAGAGTTCAAGGAACAGGCAGGGAGTGAGGGGGCAGTGACCCGAGATGGTGCAGGCAGGCTCTGGACTTAGCAGTCCATTGAGTCCCCACACGGAGTGTGTCCCAGACGCCACACAGCGGGCATCAGCGAGTAGACAGTCCTGCGGTCAGAGGCAGAGGTCTGTGCAAGCCCACAGGGACACTGCGAGGTGGGATTTCTTCATTTACCCATTTTTGCTAATGCGGAAACTGGGCACTGAGAAGCAAAGTGACTTTTTCACATCAAGTAATTCCTCCGCACATTTCTCCCCAGGATGGTCCCCTACCCACCCTGAGCTGCCCAAGTCCTGGGAGAAAGGTCTAGAAGTAGCGGGTGAAGCCCGGGTGAAGCTCAGAACTCACTTCTCTCTCCTGACCTTCCCTTTTCCGACAGGGCCCCGTTCGGTCGCCCTCCGCTCTGCCCAGGCTGGCTCCGCCCACGGGAGGTTATCCACCAGCTCAAGGTCAGCTGGCCTCTGCGTGGCTCCCTGGCCAGGTCACCCTCCTCCCGCGCCACCTATGGGAGGCACAGCCTCTCCCAGGCCCTCTCATCCAGCCCACCTGCCTCCCTGCACTCTGCTTCCTCCAGCCTGCAAACCCCAAATGGGGCAGCCTCTGTGCCACCTTGACGTAGGGATGGAAGAACCTCTGGCCAGCGACGCGGCTCTCCTCTCCAGATGAAGGCACCTGGCTGGAGGAAGGGAGCCCAGGGCTCTGGGGGAAGCCTCCCTGAGCACGCCCCCTAAAGGTGGCATCGGACTCAGCGGCAAAGGGACACCCCAAGATGAACTCGACCAAGGAGGGCATCCACTTGGATTTGTGTTTCCTCTAACTCGCTGTGTGACCTCCAGCTGGTTACTCCCCTTCTCTGGACCTCCCCTATAACATGAGGCAGTTGGACAATATGACTTTCGAGGGCCCTCTGGCTCTTCGTTGGTGAGGTGAACCGTCATGAGAATGGAGGCATACAGGAGGCCAAGGGGAGGCGTTTATTCATTTATGCACGACACATTTATTGAGCACCTGCTGAGTTCTCCACAAACGGGACTGAAGAGCTGAGGCTCCGCCCCCCACCCCCCAGAAGCTCAGTCCAGGTTGGCCAAAAAGATTGCAGGGAGTGGGCTACCCCGGCAAGCAGGACACCACTCTGTGACCTTGCAGCTGGCCATGCCCAGCGAACGCTGAACGGCTTTGATGTGAATGTACCAAGTGGGAGAGAAATATGAAGAAAGGTTTTTTTTTTTTTAAATGAAAACAGAATTGCGTGTCTGCTTATTCTGCTGGACTGGGGAGGGATGTTGTATTTCTGGTCTGAATAAAGGACATGGCAGTAAGCTCTTTGCAGAGTGTACATCCCAGGACCAGCCTGAGGGGCCCCCTGGGAGGCCAGCCTCACCTGTGGTGTTTCCTTGCAGGGAGATCTTGGGTAGATCACGTGTCCTTGGGAGCCTCAGTTTTCACATCTCTAAAACGGAGACAGTAAGCCCCACCTGGCCTGCCTCGAAGAGCAATCGGGAGGCCTTGAAATAAAGTGGAAGCGCATTTCCAAGTGGGAGGGCTGGGCCTCCTGCCAACGATGGTGCTGTCCCCCGATCCCCCCTAGGGAAGGGGGTGCTTGGGTCTCAGACCTGGACTACGCCACTCCGACTCTCAGGAGGCCTGGGTCTCAGTCCTGCATTCCCTCTGATTTGCTGCAGAAGCTCGCCATCATCCAGTCCCTCGGGCCTCAGCTTCCTCACCTGTAAATCGGGGGCAGCGACCTAGCTCAGCCCGCAGGCAGACAGTACACCAGAATCAGACTACAGCCCGCCAAAAAGTGAGCGCGCTTTGTAAACTTACACATGGCTGGAGCCCATGAATGTTATCACTGACATCTAGTCTCCAGTAAGCTCTAGATGAAAGGAAAAGTCTAAGGGCTGGGGAGGAGGGGCGGGGAGCAAGAGTCCTTAGCAGAGGATGGGGCCGGGTCTTAGCAGGAGGAAGGGGACCTCAGCTTCCCAGCTGTGTCTGTGAGCCCCCGAGGGCATCCACTGGGTACCGCCTTCCGCTGGCCTGGCCTCCGGTGTGCCCTCCCCTCCCTGGCCACACCCCACCTTATTCCATCTCCTCCTGGGGGTCTCTCCACATCCTCTGCTGCAGAACCCCTCAAGTTGCATATACCCCTGCTGCCTCTCTGTAGCCCCCAGGCCACCACCTCTCATGAGCCGGAGAAAAAGTTGACTGCCCCTCTCCTCCACCCCTCCAGGGTCCTGGCTCTCCTTCTAGACCTCTTGCATCCGTTTCTCATGGTCTGGTAGCGTGAGGGTCACAGCCGCTATCACAGATGCCCAGACTTCCAGGTGGAAGGGAGAAGGCACAGGTCCGCTCTGCTCTGGGCTCCTCGTGTAAGCCCAGGTTCCCCAAAGAAACAGAACTGTGTGTATGTTTTTTCCCCTTATATAAGGAATTGGCCCTCATGGTTATGGAGGCTGAGACGCCCCGTGACCTGCAAGGGGCAAGCCACGGACCCAGGAAAACAGACAACCTGGGCTCCAATCTGAGTCCGAAGACAAGAGGAGACCAAGGTCCCAGCTCAGAGACCGGCAGGGAACCAGTTCTCTGTTCCTCCACCTTTCTGCTCCACGTAGGCCTCCCTGGTGGCCCCCGATGGATAGAGCAACAGCTTTGCTCAGTCTACCCTTCAAATGTTCATCTCCTCCTGAAACACCTCTCGGAAGCTCCCAGAATAAGGCTTAGCCAAATACCTGGCCATCCCATGTCCCCAGTCAAGTTAATATCAGCTTAACCACCACAATCTCCATCCCTTTTCCCATCACATAACTTCCTTCCCCTGGAAGCCTCTAGAAACGGGTTTGGCCAACTGTAAGAGCCTCAAGTGACCAGAACATCACAGGTCAGCACAGATTTAAAGTTGAATGGGGAGGGGGAGGAACTTTTCCTCCCTAGGAATTTATGTTCCCCCCCCCCCAAGAACTATTTTATTTCCTTACTTTATATCTGCTATCCAAAGGAATCACTTTGGAGCCCCTGCCAGCTGTGTGTCCCTGGGCAAGAGACATGTCCCCTTCGTAGCAACAGTTTCTGGTCTCTCGGGGTTTCTGTGACAATTAAATAAGTTAGTAGTACAGTTTGACACACAGCAAGCACTCAGCAAGGGTCTAGAAAAAAAGCCATTTTCCCGACTCTCCCTTCTACCTCTTTCTACCACTCTGATCCCAGAGTCTGTCCTAGGAGTTCTTAAACGAGGGTCCCAGAGGACAAGGAACTCTCAAAAGAGTGTGCAAATTGTGTGTGTCTGCCTATGTGTTTATTTTTCCCAGGCAGAGGGTCCATTGCTTTCATCAGCTTTCAAAGAGGGCTCTGTGGCTAAAAACAATAATAGTAACTCCCAGACCTCCTTGAGTCAGACCCCGACAGGCTCCTCATCGAGCTGTGTGGACTAGAAACTTGAGAAAAGTTGGACGATAATTTCCGCCCCCCCCCCCAACGTGTATTCATTTTTGGGAGACAGAGAGACAGAGCATGAGTCGGGGAGGGACAGAGAGAGAGAGAGGGAGACACAGAATCTGAAGCAGGCTTCAGGCTCTGAGCTGTCAGCACAGAGCCCAATGTGGGGTTTGAACCCACTAACTGTGAGATCATGACCTGAGCCGAAGTTGGACGCTCAACTGACTGAGCCACCCAGGTGCCCTGGACACTAACTTTTTTCTTACTTTTTAAAAAAATTCTTTTTAACTTTTATTTATTTTTGAGAGACAGAGACAGTACGAGCAGGGGAGAGGCAGAGAGAGAGGGAGACACAGAATCCGAAGCAGGCTCCAAGCCCCGAGCTGTCAGCACAGAGCTCAACAAGAGGCTCGAACTCATGGACCGTGAGATCATGACCTGAGCTGAAGTCGGCTGCTTAATCAACTGAGCCACCCAGGCGCCCTGGGGACGATAACATTTTTAAGGTCAAATCATGCAAATAGAAAATGGACAAGTGCCAAAAAATAAAAAGTAAAGTAAAATAAAATGAACAACTGTCAAAGTTTATTTGACTCACTGATGAGGGAGCCAGCAAGACGCCGTAGCGTCTCCAGGGAGAACTCAGAGAACAGACACCTACAGGGACAATCAGGAAGGCTGAAATGAATGACAAATCAAGACGAAAAGCGTCCATTGCCATCAGGACATAATCAATTGGATCCCCGCCAGACACAATTCATGTGCCTTTCTATGGACAAGGAGCATTTGCGTTAATATCAGGTTTCTACCGTTTAAAGGGTTGAAAAGAAATTCAAACACAAGGAAAGTTGCAGATACCCTGGTGAGTGTGCTGGACAGAAGACATTGTAATCTTTTCATGCCGGTTTCAAAGTATTGTGAGATTTTCCCCCACCTAAAGGTACTGAATCTCTGAATCTCACCTTCCTCATCCATCAATCAACGGGAGAAGACCTGCCTCAGAAATTAGCAGAGGGGTTATACTAGAGGGTGTTTGTAAAGTGCTTTGTAATTGTCAAATACTTTTTGAATGTAGGAAATTTTTTTCATTGCTTTGCAAACTCATCTGGAACTCAAGTTTAAAAGTCTATATCTAGAAACTGTTTAGAAATACGGTAACATTTCTTCAGTATCCATTGACCTTTTATAATTCAGTTTTTAAGAAGGTTAAACAAGCCGTGGAAAATGAGCAAAGGGCAGAAATAAGAGATTCATAATAAAAAACATACAAATGGATACTAAACATATGAGAATATTCTCAGCCTCATCCATAATTTAAAAGTGCAAATAAAACAGTAATGAAATACATTTTCTTTTCCTTTCAGATTGGCAAAGATTTAGTGTTGGTAAGGGGCTGATATACACACTCGTTTCCACACATCAGGAAGTATGAATTCGTAAATCATTTGGGAAGATAGCTTGACAAATATTAATATTCTAAATGCAAACCCCTTGGACCCATAATCGTATTTGTAAGAATTTATCTGATAAATACACAGGTGCATAAATACCGTATACGGGAACATTCACCATGGCTTTGAGATCGCAAAAACCGGAAGCCACCTACGTAGGGTACTGGCCGAGCTGATTCCAGTATATTGATCCAGCTATTTAAAAAAATGAGAGTGATTTAAATGCACCTCACGGGAAATTGCCATTAGTCACATCATTAAGTGGAAAATGCAGGCTCCTGAAGGAAGTCATGATCGCATTTGACTAAGAAAAGGATAATGATGGCCTTAAATATAAAAATATCACCTAGACGCTGTTGATTTCACACACGTAAGCTTCCGCTCCATAACGAATCATTCCAAAACTTGGTTGCTTGAAACAATAATTTCTTTGGCTCCTGACTCTGGCTGGTCATTGGTCTAGGCTGACCTGGTCATCCTGGCCGGGCTTTCATGCGTGCCTGGGGTCAGCTGGCCGGTGGGATGGCCTCACTCGTAGACAGGTCTGGGTCTGGCAGGCTGTCAGCCGGGTGACCTGGCCATGTGTCCCTCACGGGACTTCTGTGTAGAGCAGTCACAGGGTCCAAGGGTTCTTGAAGTTTGGACTCAGAATGCACAGGTCACTTCTGCTGCATTCTACCAGTCAAAGCAGGTCACAAGACCAGCCCAGGTTCAAGGGGTGGAAAGCAGACTCCTCTTGACAGGGAAGAGCTGTGGAGGTGTCTACACTCTCCCCTAACCCCCACA
Source organism: Mungos mungo (assembly GCA_004023785.1). NCBI lineage: Eukaryota > Metazoa > Chordata > Mammalia > Carnivora > Herpestidae > Mungos > Mungos mungo. The sequence continues at coordinate 27,154 of PISW01011265.1, read as the reverse complement.
CCAGGAGCTCATCAGACTTCTGCCCTGGACTCTCTGGGCATCTCCACCTGAACATGTAATAGAGATCTTGAGCTTAACTTATCTAAAATCAAACCCTAGGGTGCCTGGGTGGCTCACTTAAGCTTCTGACTTCTGCTCAGGTCATGATCTCACAGTTCATGAGTTCTAGCCCCACATCGGGCCCTGTGCTGGCAGCTCAGAGACTGGAGCCTGCTTTGGATTCTGTGTCTCCCTCTCTCTCTGCCCCTCCCCTGCTCGTGCTCTGTCTCTTCTCTCTCAAAAATAAATAAACATTAAAAAATTAATAAATAAAATAAATAAAAAATAAAACCAAACTCTATTTCTACACACACCAAACCTGCTTTTTTCTTAGCCCTTCTCCTCTCAGCAACGGTGCCAGCTTCCCGTTGGTCACTAGGCTGGGGTCCTGGGAGTGCTCTCAATGACTATTTTTTCTAATGGAGCAGCAAATCCAGTGTTTGGCTCCCCCTTCCTTGATGCCAGCCATAGGCATCCCCCCACCGCCCCACTGCGTTCACTGACCCATACTGGGGCTCAATTCCACACTTGGTCGGCACTCAGTGATTCTGGGAGAATGGGAGTCATCTCACAATTCTCAAAACCCTCCAGGTCTTTTCTGTCCCAGTTGGAAAAAAGACAAAGTCCTCCCTGTGGCCAACATGAAAGGTCTGTCCCCTGCCTCTTTTCTCAGTGCTTTCTGTTCTAGCCACCCACCAGCGGCTGCTCCAAGGAACCAAGTACAACCTGCCCCAGGGCTTTTGCACGTACGGTCACTCTGCCTGAAACATCCTTCTCCAGCTATGTGCCTCCCAGTCTCCGCTGATGAAGCACACACAGGTCCACCCCCACCTGACCATCCTACAGTAGCACACACATCTTGTCACCGTGGAGCTCCTTGCCCATTTTACTAGTTTTATAGCACTGATCAACACCCAAAATATGATACATTCATTCCTTTACTATCGGTCTCCTGACACTATAGTGAAAGCCCCACTGGGTCAGGGATCTTCACTTATTTGTACATTGCCCTATTCCCAGTAACCAGAACAGGGCTTGGCACACCGTGGGCACTCAGTATTTGTTACACATGCATGAATACGCACTCTCTCTCTCTCTCTCTCTCTCTCACACACACACACACACACACACACACACACACACACACACCTGTATTTGCCCAGAAAGTTCCTAGACAGATACACAAAAAACGTGACCACAATTACTTCCAGAAAGAGGGCCAGTGGTATCACGTGATGGCGAGAGAAATGTTTGCTTTCCCCTCTGCCCTGCAGCGTTTGAATGTTTGAACTGCTTGTCACAAGTATAGAATCTTATAGATCAAAATGTTAATTAAAAAAACAGAATAAAGGCTTTTTTCTCACTTTTCCCGTGCTTTATGATTTTTATTCTGTTATCAAAGAAGATGTTTTTTCTGCCTCTTTTGGTGCCAGAGGGGTCCCCTCTGGAGACAGGGCATCACCCGGTGGGCCACTGCGGAAGAGCACAGGAGGGAGAATAGAGGCCTGGAAGGCCTCCTCGGGTGCAGGGAGGGCAGATATGGGATGACAACAAGTGGGCGGAGGGATCTGGGACATGAAGCGCCTCACAGAAAACAGCGCACAGCAGGCAGCCCCCGAAGCCGGGAAGAGAAGTCACCTGGCCAAGACCCTGAGCCGCAGGACGGATTGTAGAGTAATCACAGAGAGATATATGCAGGAGAAAGTCAGCTGGGAAACAAGCCGATGGCAACCAGGTGGAGAAGCTAGTTCGCCGCCTCCCGATCTAGCCAAAGGGCAGATCCACCTGGAACAGAGCCAACACCTTGAACTACATCCTCTAATAAAGGTCTGAACAAAACATTACCGGCGATCCAAGGATGAGGTCCCCGAGGACGGGCTTCTGGTGTCCCATAATAAAAGAGGCGCCTGTAGGACTTGGCCAAACACGCAGTTCACCTTTGACAAGATTTTGAGCCCCTGCCCTGTGCTCACCCAGCCAGCGAGTCTGGACCCCTGCAATGACTGTGAGTCAGCGGAAGCAACTGAAAAATCCAAGTGGTGTTAGATCTAAAAGTCAGTGGCCATCCCGTCTTTCCACCAGGCTTCCCTCTGCATCAGCCAGCCTCCCAAGGTCACACCTTCCCAGGGCCATGCCAAGAGAGATTCTCTTTCAGGGGTCATCACAAAGATCCTGGGATTGAGCACCGCTGGCCGTGTCTGAGGCACAGACCATCCCTCCATCTGTCTATCCATAAGGCTGAGTTGAGGACACAATGTTCTGACTGACCCTGGGGTGCAGTCTACATGGATTGAGGGGACAAGCAGGGGGTCCTCTGGGAAAATGTGGACGCTGGTACCAGATGAAAGGGAAATGGATTTTGAGTTGACAAACAAAAGGTATTTACCATAAACCCAAAATGATACCTCTTTATACCACATAGGAGTGCTTTCAGGTGCTAGAAGTAGAGACCCAAACCAACAGTGGCTTACACATCAGGGACTTAAATTTTTCACGTAAGAAACCTCGAGGTAGAATCAGCATGTCTATAAATAATTCTCTTGACCTTTCTCTCCTGGTCACGTAGGTGGCTGCCTTAGCTCCAGCCATCACGTGTGCATTCAAACCAGGAAGAAGCAAACAAGAAGTAGCACCTGACTCTTCTGCTAGGAAAAACAAAGCTCTCCCACAAATCCCCCAGCAGGCGTCCACTCTTGGAAGAGTCTTTATCCATTTGGGGTGCCTGGGTGGCTCAGTCAGTTAAGCGTCTGACTCTTGATTTCAGCTCAGGTTGTGATCTCACAGTTGTGAGATCCAGCCCTGTGTCAGGCTCCGCGCTGGGTATGGAGCCTGCTTGAGATTTTCTCTCTCCCTCTCCCTCTGCCCTTCCCCCACTCATGCGTGCTCTCTCCTCTCTCTCAAAAAAAAAGAAAAGACTCTTTATTCAAGACTTTGTCACAAAGCCACACGTAGATGCAAGGGAAGCTTGCACGTATCGATGGCAGAGGCTGGCCGTGGGGGAGGAGGTTGAGGATGGAGACCATCAAAAATGACCCTGTCTGCCACACAGGGATTGGGGCAGGGACCTCCTGAGATGACAAGGTCAGAAAGCACAGAGTCAGATCTTAAACCTTTTGAATCCAGAACCACAGCTCTCTCTCCTTTGTCATGATTTCTCTGAAACCCAGGCTGGGCGCCCACAGCAACCAAATAAACAAGTGGTTTTTCTTTTCCACAAAAGAGGAGAATCACTGCATTAGAAGATTTAAAAAAAAATCCAAGATGATGGAGAGGAGGAGAGGTGGTGGTCGCCCGCTTCTCACCCCCTCTGCCCTTCTGGGGACCTGTTCAGACTTACCCTCTCCTGCAATGGGTCCGTAGGCGCTCTTTATTCAGACTTTCATGGTATCAAATGAACTTCTGCTGGGAATTCAGGAAGCCTGAGGTGGATCCCATCCCTGTCACATGTGTCTGTGAGTCAGTTTGCTCCCTCTCTCTCCAACTCGGTGTCCACATCTATAAAGTAACACTGATCAGGATGGCGCCTGAGCTCTCTTCCAGTTTGGATATTCTTTGTTCCTCAGGAAGCCAGGGTCTGAGCCCACACCTGTCGCCTGGGCTCTCGGGAGGCGTTGAGTGACTTCCTCTATGATGCCCAGGCTCCCGGTCAGAAACTGGCTCAAATAAGCACTGACCACTTCTCTGCAGGAAGGCAGAGATCAAGATTAATTGTGGTTTGCCATGAGCCTCAGGCTCTGCCAAGAAAGGTTCCAGATGGAGGCTATTCTTAATGTTTTTCTGGGGTCCCGCTAACAGAATGATCCCTTCCAGACAACTGTTTGGTTCCCCGATCTGAGGTGACACGCTTCTGAGCCGAAGTCAGATACTCAACTGACAGAGCCACCCAGGTGCCCCTGAGGTGACACGCTTCTGGAGAAGCATAGAAGGAGCTCACACAGTAGGGCTTCTCCGTGCCTTACAACAGAGTCCTACCCCTTGGTACCATCTTGGGAAGCTGTGAGCCTGTGGGTGTACATGTGTGTGTGTCACGGTGTGCACTTGTGTGTGTGTGTGTGTGTGTGTGTGGTGGAGAAAGCTCTCTGATTTATCTTTACTATTTCTCTTCCATGCCAGATACGGTCCAGCTTTTAAGACCTCACTAGCTGACCTTGAGTCTGGCAAAGGAGGGGGTAATCCCTAGAATCCAACAAGGTCTCATGCAGCCCAGAAACACCTACAGTCCTCTCCAGTCTTCTGGGTCCCAGAGAAACAAAGACAACAAGACATAGGTGCTGGCCACAGTTGAGGTCAGTCTAGCAGGAAGGGACTGACACTTCAGCAGAACATTAGGACCTATGGGAACAGGAGCCATACTGGAGCCCCCTGGGAGCACTGTACTGAGCTGATTCAATCTGCCTAGGTAAGCCAGAGAAGGCTTCCCAGAGGAGGGGGGCATTTGGCTTGGGCCTTGAAGGACGAGTAGGAGTTTGAGAGGTTAAAAAAAAAGTACAAGTAAGAGCACTCTGGCTGAAGGAATATCATATAAATGGAAAGAGATGGATTGAAAAGCTATGAATCTTAAACTTCAGAGCCCTTACTTGCATGGGCCCTTTCCAAGATCAAATTTTGCATGTTCTTGCTTTTAAAGGACTCCCAAGTTGCTTAAATTTCAGGACCCACAAAAGCTATGTCTGCTCCCAAATCTACAGGATGGCACATGAACACCGGAATAATTATGTGTGGTGTTGAGTTTTCCTTCTATGCTAAGATCTCCCTTGGGATAATCACGTGAGGGCCACCGAGCCAACCCAGGTACCTATTCAGACAATACCCGAGTGGGTTCAGTAACCCCAGACACCAAAGGACTGGCTCCCGACGGCAGACAGCACACGCATCCTGGAAAGAGAACTCAGTGGAGTTTTCTCTGCAGACTTCAACACAGCAAACTGTCTAGGGCGGCCCGCAGCCCCTGACAGTAATGCCAGGCGATTTGTACTAAGCTCCAGGGAGGATCCTCAAAGCATATAGTCCCGTCTCAAGTTCACTGCGTGTCTGATGCCACGTTCAAACCATGCTATTGCACATGCAATATTCAAAAAATTAAAATAGTTGGAAGTTTCCCTTGGAACCAGAAAACCAACCAGGAAGAGACAGCTTAACAATGGTCCATGAGGAACAGGTGTAGGTAATTTATTAAAAGGTGAGCTCAGTAGAAGTTAACAGTGTGCCACTGCCCCCCAGATGAGTTAATGGAGCCTTGGGCTGTATGAGCAGAAACATTAAGTGCAGACTGAAGGAGGTGATTCTTTTCTATAATTCAACCCCAAGTGCAGTGATGCATTCCTTTCCTGGTGCTTCTTCTTAAGAGTAGGGGCGCCTTGGTGGTTCAGTCAGTTAAGCATCCAACTTCAGCTCAGGTCATGATCTCACGGTCTGTGGGTTCAAGCCCCACATCGGGCTCTGTGCTGACAGTTCAGAACCTGGAGCCTCCTTCGGATTCTGTGTCTCTGCTCCTCTCCTGCTCATGCTCTGTCTCTCTTGGTTTCAAAAATAAATAAACATTTACAAAAAGAGAGAGAGAGACGTGTAGAGCAGGAGCGGTGACCTGCGGAGAGACAAGGCTGACAAGCATCCCAACCCCATCAGCCTTGGTCTCACTGACTGTGGACGAACCCGCCATTGTGCGAATCCTCAGGTGAGGCCGGGGAGCCCGCCTGTGAATTGTTCTCGCCTCAAAAATTGCACTTGACTCCAATCACGCTCTAGATTTAACTACCTATTTACAAGAAGTGTAGGGGATAAAAGAACAGATTAAAAACCACGAATAAGCAATCAGCCAAATTCAGAAAATGGGCTAGTCAACAGGACAAGTGAATCTGTTTCTCCAACAAATGTGTGACATAGGATAACACAGGGGCAGAATGATTACAGAATGAAAGACGCCAGGAGATGCAACACAGAAGCCTTCTTTGCAGCCTGGTTTAAAACAACAACAACAACATCAAAACAACCTGAGGATACCATCAAGAACTCTGACTATGGACTGGGTAATAGAAGATACTGAAACCTTCTGTTAACTGTGTAAATTGTCAAAACAAAAATCCCTTTTTGTTAGAGATGTATGCTAAACTCTCAGGATTCGCCTGAAAATGTTTGGGATTTTCTTGCAAATACTCCAGCCAACAAACATGCAGAGAAAGGGGAGGAGGGAATAGAAAAAATGTGGCTGGAGAAATGTTAATAGTTGCTGAGACTTGTTGAGAGGCATGTGGGGGTTCATACGCTATCCTCTCTACTTCAGAATACACTAGAAGATTTCCGTAATAAAAATATTTTAATCCAGAAGCCATTCATTTATTAATAAAAAAATAAAAAGAAAGAACAGAACAGAAAAAAAAAAAGATCTAGAAGGCACAGGTTCTCAAAACCAGGCCTCCCGAGAATGGCGTGAAAGAGCCAGGGAGGCCTGGGGGGCGGATGAGGGATTCCGGGGGATCTAAGCCTGAGCCCCAGTGTTTGCAGAGCTTGTCTGGACTAAGAAGAAGGCTTGCTCTGTGCAGTCCCGGTGGGCAACGTTGGGACCTGTGCGGAAATTACGGGAAGAGAAGTTTAAGGTCAATGCAAAGATCTAACAGGCAAGGTTTTGCAGAGGTCCCTTCTCTCCCCCCACCTCCAACCTCTTCGTCACGCGCAGCCCCTCATGAGCCCCGCGGGGCAGCCACACTAACTCTCGTGAGGCTCCCAGAAGGTGCCGGGTACACTCCTATCTCACGCCCTTTGCCCTGAGCGTTCCTTGGCCGGGAATTCCTCCCCTCAACCCAGCTGTTAGAATTCTGCTCAAGCTTCTGACCCGACTCAATGCTGCCTTCCCACCGCCCCCCCACCATTGCCCTCCATCACCCCTTCGAAATAATAAAATCCTGGGGCACCTGGGTGGTCAGTTGGTTAAGCGTCCAACTTCGGCTCAGGTCATGATCTCACAGTTCGTGAGTTTGAGCCCCACATCGGGCTCTGTGCTGACAGCTCAGAGCCTGGAGCCTGCTTCAGATTCTGTGTCTCCTTCTCTTTGCCCCTCCCCCCTTTCACACTCTGTTTCTCTCTCAAAAATACATATTAAAAAAATCTAAAAAAAATAAATCATAAAATCCTGCAAGCGCCTAGGGCCTGCCGGTGCCTATTACAGGCATGTGACTTGGGAGTTCAGGAAGAGCTTATGTTATCTTTATAGACAGGTAACAAAGATAAATTGTCTTTTATAATGGATCTTCCTTTTTACTTCCACAATATTGTGTACCTTTATCTTTTTGAAGTTTATTTATTTTGAGAGGGAGAGAGAACACAAACAGGGGAGGGGCAGAAAGAGAAGGAGAGAGAGAGAGAATCCCAAGCAGGCTCCGCCCTGGCAGCACAGAGCCCCACCAGGGGCTCCAACTCACAAACCTGGAGAACAAGACCTGAGCCGAAACCAAGAGGCTGACTGCTTAACCGGCTGGGCCACCCAGGCACCCCGTTCCTTTATGACAAGAGTGGCTGCCATGAATCTGAGGGCCTACTATGTGCCAGGCATTCAGCTTCTCACGCCTTTCTCATGACTCAGGCTTCATGAGGGTCAGAGAGGGTGCAGCTCACTCGGTGTCACTCAGCAGAGGTCTCGCTGAAACTCGGCTCTGCCTGTGAATCACTGTATGTGTGCACATTAGTAGTCGTAACAGGAGTGGGTCGGTGGCGTGTGCTCACGCGTGTGTGCGTGCTGAGACGGAGACGCTGTCGGCGCATGGTAGAGGCTCAGTGAGCACTGGAGAAAAGATGGACGGATGGGTGAATAAATCCTGCATTACAACTACTTTTGTATATGCTCCCCCCCCCCAACGATACCTCCCCACCCGGGTAGACTTCTGGAGGACTCGCACCAGCAGGACTGGCCTCAGGACTCCGCAGGGAGAAGGGCGGTCCTTACCAGTAAGTGTCAAGACTCAGAGAGTGGCTCCTGCCATTGGCCACTTGCCATGGTCCCCAGGAAGTCAGTGGAGTTACCACAGGAGAGGAGGAGCCAGTGAGGTCCCAACAGGGTCACCTCCCCATCCCCGCAGCGGGGCGGCCCCAGGCACTGTCGGGAGTGGGGGGAGGGGTGTTGGGAGAAGAAGACCTCTGTCCTCTTCCCCAGGTGCCAGGGCCCTGACCGCCATGTCACCCCTGGGGGTGGGGACCGTCCTCCCCAGGAAGGAAGGTTACAGACCTCATCAGGAGGCAATAAAATCATTTTGTAGTAATTAGAATCCTAACCAATTTAAGTCATTTTATAGCTCCCAAACAATTACCTGGTGATTCTTATCTCTCCGAGAATCCTGAGGTGTTATTGGAAGGGGGTCATAAACTAAGAACCCGGTTGGGGGATGGGGAGAGACAAGAGAAGATGAGGAAATGGCCTCCGTTGGTGGTGGGAAAGGAGGAAAGCGTCGATGTCCCCTCAGTGTGCCCGCTGCCTTCCTCAGCTGGGGACGAGGCAGGCCTATCCTCAGGGATTTAGTAGGAGAAAAACGTTGTAGCCCTAGAAGCTTCCTCTCCAGAATCGTGAAATCTCAGAGCCCGAAAGGCTAAAGAAACATCTAGTAAAGTATCTCCTAAATTAGAAACCCTGTGTATCTGTGGCTCATTAGATGCTTGGAGGTGTGGGGGGAAAAGCATCCCGACAGTGAATCCATCCAGGACATCTGTAACCTGGGTCCCTCGCAGAGAATCAGAGAGCCCATTGCATCTCAGAGATCCTGCAAGATCTACAGAAAGAGACCAGGATTTACAGGAAAGCCAAACTCAGTAAAACCTCGTGTGTCTCAGACTTTGACTCTGAACCTTTGCACTCCCAGAGGAAATCTATCAATAGCACAATAAACCTCTGGAAACAGGGACTTATTTTCCCAAGTTTCCTTCTCGTTCTTGGGCAGAAGGACTGAGTGGAGTCTGTTCCATGATGCCGGAGGACCCCAGTTAGGACAGATAATTGCCCGCAGCAGTTGGCAATCTGCCATCAGTGAATACCTTGGGAAGATAAGGGGTGGTGAGGGTACAACGCCCATTTTTAGGCCTTACTGAAAAGGCAGGTGAAGCTGGGAAAGAACAAAGGGAATCCTCTGACAAATCAAAAATGGAGCTGCCAACTAAAGCTCATCTCCAAAGGTGATAGGAAGAGATTGATTCCGTGGGCACCAAAGGGGCAGAACTAACCCAGTTAAAGAAGGAACTTTCTAATAGTGGAAGTCACAGACAGCAGAGAAGATGGCCTCAAGAGGGAATGAGCTCCCTGACAGCCATGTGTGTCTGAGCAGAAGCTGATCGGGTCCTTAGGAGTGTCGTATTCAGTCAATTAGTAAATATTTGTGAATCTATATTGTTCAAAGTACTATCTGCAAGTAGAAAACCAATAGCGAGCAATTAAACTTCCTTCTGTACTGAAGTTTATATTCTGATGAGGAGGAAAGACAAACAGAGAAGAAGCGAGTAAACAAAAATAAACATACTGATTTCAGAGAGCTGCACAGATTTTAAATGGATGATGTGATAGGAACAGGACAGGGGCTAATGGAGTTCAGGTGACCATGCGGGGCCTCTTTGGGATCAAGACACTTGCGCTGGGGCCTAAGTGATGGGAGAAAGGCACCTCTGAGAAGATCAGGGGCAGTGCCTCCAGCACACAAGTCAGCAAGTCCAAAGGCTCTGTCGTGAGAATAGTCTGGACATGCTCTCAGGACGCAAGGAAGGGCAGAGTGGTGGCGCATGTGGGTGGCGCAGGAGAACACCGTGGACGAGGGCGGAAAGGGACCGCATATTCTAGCACCCAGTGGCCTACAAGCCCGTGCACCCTTGTGGGTCCAGGAATCCATGACAACCCCTTTAAGTGAGTAGAAGGAGATCACAGGTGGAGCGCCTGCGTGGCTCAGTTGGTTAAGCCTCTGACTTTGACTCAGGTTATGATCCCACATTCGTGGGTTCAAGCCCCGCATCGGGCTCTGTGCTGACCCCTCAGAGCCTAAAGCCTGCTTCAGATTCTGTGTCTCCCTCTCTCTCTGCCCCTCCCCGCTCATGCTCTGTCTCTCTGTCTGTCTCAAAAATAAATAAAAAAGCATTAAAAAGAGAGAGAGAGAGAGATCACAGGGCCTCCCTCCTGTGACAAATGTCACAATCTCAGGCTCAGCCCTTAGTTCCCGTATCTGATCATTGAAAGCCAGAAGCCTACTTTGCAAAGATGCTACATGGGTCAGTGACTATATATCTATCTATTAAGCACAGATACAGGACTATGTGCCACCATAAGCCCTTTATAAATGTTACTCACTGATCCCTCCTGACAACCTTTAGGGGGTAGGCACTGTTAGTATTCGTACTTGGTCAATAGGAAACTGAGGCACAGAGAGTCGCTCGGCACCTCTGATACAGAGCAGATGGCAAGTCACCTTAGCTACCGGACGCACAGATTGAAAGTTCCCAGGGAATGCAAATAAAATACCCTCTCTGGTCTCTGTGTTCCCTTGCCCCCATTTTCAGAGCTCTGGAGTGGGAGCGTCTACACATCCTTGCAAATTCTCAGCAGGAAATTACCAAGCGAATCCCACGGCACTGACATATACAACCACCTCTAAGGCACAAGGATACTCCGGAGTCTGGCAGTCATCCATATCAAAATTCCAGTGGTGTATTTCACAGAGATAGAAAACGATCCCAAAACTCCTACAGAACCTCAAAAGACCCCAAACAGCCAAATCAATCCTGACAAAGAAGAACAAACCTAGAAGCATCACAGGACCTGATTTTAACCGTAGTACAAAGTACAGTAATCACAATAGTGTGGACTGGCATGAAGACAGACACATAGACCAATGGAACAGGATACAGAGCCCAGAAATAAACGCTCACATACATGGTCGACTATTACCGGACGTCAAGAATACACAATGGCGGGAGGATCGTCTCTTCCATCTAGAGTGTCGGGAAAACATGATATCTACATGCAAAAGAATTTTCATCAAGCCCTTTATCTTACACCACTCACAAACACGATCTCAAAATGGATTAAAGACTTAAAGGTAAGACCCAAAACTATAAAACTCCTGGAAGAAAACAAAGGGAAAGCATCCTTGACGCTGGTCTTGGCAATAATTGCTTGTATATAACATCAAAAGCACAGGCAACAACCACAAAAATAAACACATGATTACATCAAACTAAAAGGCTTCCACACAGCAAAATGAAAAGGCAACCCGTCAACAAAATTAAAAGAATGGGAGAAAATATTTGCAAACCGTGTGTCTGATGAAAATATAAGGAACTCTTACAACTCAATAGCAAAAATAAATAAATAAATAAAGTAAAAATAAAACAAAACCAAAAAAGCAAATTTATTAAAAATTGAAAAATTAACAAATGCTCTAGTTAAAAAACGGGCAAGAAAAAATAGACATTTTTCCAAAGACAGCAGGTCAAAGAAGATAGCCCCGTATGTGAAAAGGTGCTTAACTTCGTCAGGGAGATGCAAATCCAAACCACAATGAGACGCCCCTGCTCATCTGCTAGGATGTTCATCAGCAAAATGACAATAGGTAGCAAATATCGGCGAGGGTGTGCGGAAAGGGAGCCCTTGCACACTGTCGGTGGAAATGTAAATCGGTGCAACCGGTGTAGAAAATAGTATGAAGGTTCCTCAAAAACATAAAATAGAGAACAGCATGGATGGACCTGGAGAGAATAATGCTAAGTGAAATAAGTCCGTAGAGAAAGACAATTACCGTATGTGGAATCTAAAAATCAAAGCAAATAAATACAGAAGATAAACTGGTGGTCACCAGAGGGGAGGGATGGGGGACAGACAAAATAGGTGAAGGGGCTTAAGAAGTAACAAACTTCCAGTTATAAAATAAATAAGTCACAGAGGTAAAAAGAATAGCATAGGGAATATAATCAATTAGGTCGTAATAAGGGGTGCCTGGGTGGCTCAGTTGGTTAAGCATCCAACTTCAGCTCAGGTCATGATCTCAAGGTTCGTGAGTTCGAGCCCTGCACTGGGCTCTGTGCTGACAGCTCAGAGCCTGGAGCCTGTCTTCAAATTCTGTGTCTTCCTCTCTCTCTGCCCCTTCCCCATTTGCTCTTTCTCTCTCAAAAATTTTTAAAAGATGTTTTTAACTGGGGTAATCCCAATTAGGACACACAACAAGCACCTTCCTTCTTCCGGCCAAGGCCCCGGATAGGCAATGTTGGGCTCAGCTCCCCATTTTTCCAGGCTTCACCCCCCTACCTGGGTACTTTCCAAAGACCTCCTCCAGACAGGTGCAGAGGCCGGTGGGCTGTCTAAATGAACAGCCCCAGAACATTGGTACCAAAACCTGCCCCCTATGAAGGTCAAGGCTGCGACTCAGAGAGATGAGGCAACTCGCCTGAAGCCACAGAGCCAGGAAGTTCCCAGCCTGGACCCAGAACCCAGTTCTTTGGCACCAGAGGCCCGAGCTCCTGTCTCCACCCCACAGGTCTCTCCTGGGATAATTTCAAGCCCTTTGAGATCCACTCCTCTGAGTCCTGGGAGAGGGGAGGGCCCTGCCAGAGAGGAGAAGGGGGGCGGGGGGCAAAGGGGAGTCCAGGGAGTTTCTCTCAATTCACAGCTAGGTGCTGGGCTGGATCTCAGTTACAGGAGGTGCTGTCCTCACTGTGAACAAATGAGGAATTCGGTCCAGAGAGGTACAGACTGGCCCAAGGTCACACAGCCAGTAAGCGGGGGGCCAGGACATGAACCCCAGACTGTCGGACCCCACATGGCAGGGCTGACTTCTCTGGCTACACTCTTCTCCCTTTCTGGGCTCAGAGAGGGGAAGACACCAGAAAAGACACGCTCAGCAGACAGCAGACAGGTGGCTCCCAGGGCACCCCCAAGGGCACAGGTGTTCCTGAGTCCAAGGCAAGGACCATGTCCAGTGCACCCCCTCGTTCACATGGAGAGAAGCCTCTTCGGCGTGGATCCGGCTGGTTCAAGGCCCAGGGAGGGTTATCAGCTTCCAGGAAATGCCTGGAGGCCTCAGACTTCTGACCTCGAACCCCTCCACCCGAACCAACGAAAGAGCCTCTTTGCTGTTACTATTTACAGGCTTGAGTGTACATTCTTCCTTGATCCCACTTGAAGGCTGCAGGATGCAAACCTGTGCCTGGAGCAGAGCTGGGCTGGACAAAAGACCCGTCGCTGTCACCAGCACCCACCGCTATCACCAGCAGGGAGGCATCCTTGGGCTTCTCAGGCAGAACCCCCCCAGAGTCCCGAGGAGGACAGGCAGCCACGCAGCGAGGCACCTTGGAGCCCTGACAGCTAAGCATCTGTCCCAAACCCTGACGGAGGGTCGCAGCCTCCTAGCCCGTTCCTGCCCGTGACCCTGAACCACACTGAGAAACAAACCAGGCTGTGGGACGACGTGCAGTCTACAGAGGCCCAGAGGGGTGGCCTGTCCAGGGCCACGCACAGCCCAGCCAGGACCAGAGCTCAGGTCCAGAGCTCTGACACCACACATCCCTCGCGTGTATGGGGCAGCACATTTCAGCGGGATTGGTGTGGCCTCGCGGCTCCCTCGGCGGTCCTGGGGCAGCGAGTCTCTCCCACCAACCTGCGGGCGCACTCTCGTAGCACAAAGGTGTCCCCGAAGCACCCCCTGCACCCTCTGATAATGAGAGATGCACGAGCCTCACCACCCCTGCCTTCGGTGGGGGATGGATGCATCAGCACTCCCCTGCCCTCACTCCTGAGCACTGGGGAGTGTGGACGGGGAGGCCGGGCCCACCCAGCCCCGCCCCTTCTTCCTCCCAGGCTCTGGGGAAACACACACTCTTGGGTGCTATGAGCCCTCTCTCTATTCCCAGGGGAGCACCGTCCGTGGAGGGATGTAGGGAAGGACAGAGCACACGGGGTGGGCCTCTGGAGTTAAGCCTCATCCTCCAAGCTCGGCTCCATCAGTAATAAAGATGCTATTCTGGCCCCTCCGCCTTCCTCCTGCATCTCACGCCAAGGCACAGGCAAAGTCTGGGACTGGCAGATGATAGCGTGTTTGGGGGACGCTAGGGTCCCTCCCTTTCCATGATGATTGTCCCTCCCTGTGCCTCTTCTTACTGCCATCTCCACTACTTCTTGGTTACAGGGTCTTTGGAAGCCTCGACTGGTGACTAGGCAGAAGGAAGTGCTCCAGGGGACGGAGGACAGGGAGTGGGAGGTAACGAGCAGCCATCGGAGGCTGGAACCAGCCCTGCGTGGGGCTCGGGAGCTCTGCCTCCAGCCTCCGCTCCCAGCCCGACTCCCTGGCCCTCTCGGCCCATCACTTCGGCTTCCTGGGCCTCGAGCGCCTCAGTCAGCTGTGAACAGGACGAAACCAGGGCACCAAACCAGAGGATTTCGTGAGACCATTCAGTGCCGAGATCTAGATTCCTTCTAGCCCACGGTTCTCAACCCGGACTGCACATCAGAGTCTCCTGCAAGGCTTTTATAGAGCTGGAGGCTCAGGTCACTCGACTTGTGCCGTAATGAGGCCCCACTTCAAACGAGGAAACTTGACTTTGAAGCCGGAGCAGCAGGACAGAAGCGGGAAGGCGACGGGATTGCCAGGAGGTGTTGGGTGTGAGGGGCGAAGGTACAGTAAGTGAGGAGTCCGCTGGGTTGTGGGGTCAGACAGACCTGAGTCCCCAGTCCTGCTTGCCTCACTCACCAGGGAAGCTATTTCCTTACTTCTCTTGAACGCTTCATCTGTGAAATGGCCGCAGTCACACCTCCCACATAAAATCGTATAATAAGCATTCAGAAGTGTCAGCTTTTATTATCAGCGATAAGCTGTGCACGCCCCATTTCCAGGGCAGGGGTAAGCATGGCGGTTACATGAGTGTGGGGGGAGGGCAGGTGTGCCTGAGTCCAAAGCCTGCCTCCCTTGCCTGCTGGCTGTGTGTCCTTGGGTGACTCCCTCTCTTACACTGGGGGTACTGAGGGCAACGCTGTCCCGGCAGCACTGTGAGGGCCGAATTAAGTCATAAGCACATGGGGGCGCCTGGCTGGCTCAGTTGGTGGAGCATGCAACTCTTGATCTTAGGGTTGTGGGTTCGAGCCCCTCGCTGGGGATGGAGTTTACTTAATTAAAATGTTATGGGTGCCTGGGTGGCTCAGTCGATTAAGCGTCTGAGTTTGGATCAGGTCATGATCTCTTGGTTCATGAGTTCAAGCCCTATGTGGGAGGTCTGTGCTGATAGCTCAGAGTCTGGAGCTTGCTTCAGATTCTCTCTCTCAAAAATAAATAAACATTAAAAATTTTTTAATGTGAATGAATGAATGAAGTAGTGAATACAAGCGCAAGCACAGTGTGAAGCACCAGGAGGCGTTCAGCATGTACTTATTTTCCACCTACTTTTCTCCGGCGGGCGCCCACCGTGTGGATCCAGGCCGTGGAGTCTCTTAAGATGCCAAGTTCAGACGTGGACCTGTCCCTGGGAGAGACATTCGTTTTCTCCCCCTGCCTACTGTGCAGAGTTGAGCAAAGGGGTGTGAAAGCACTTGATAGACTTGGAATGTCTTTTCTGGGGCACAGACCAAGGTCAGGGGAGAGACCAGAGCTCCCGGGCCTCCAGGGGGAAGTGGATCTGTGCCTTTGGCCCCAGCACGAGCACGCTGAGTAAAGATTACAAGTTCTCCACACCAGACTCAAAATACAAACTTCCTCTTCCAGAGAGGGCCCCTCCTTGCACCTGTCTCAGAGTTCAGAAGGAGAAGGAGGGGTGGCCTTGAAATCAGGCAGATCTGTACTGTGCCTAACTATAGAGTGCTGCTGCCTGTAAGTGATGCCCTACCCCTCGTGGGCCTCAGTTTCCCCATCTGTAAGAGGAGATCAGGCCCCTAGTGTAGAGGTCCATCTTAAGGATCAAGACGTTTGGCATGAATTTGCAGAACCTTCCAGAAATCCTGAGACAAAGCCCTTTCCTTACCAGCTATGGGACCCCGAGGAAATGACTTCATCTGTTACAACCTCAGTTCCTCCATCTGTAAAGTGGGTAGAATGATATGTACCTCACAAAGATGTTAACATCGAATGAGATAATGTCAGTAAAAAATAGGACACTGCCTGGCACACAGTGAGTACTCAGGTCACAGTAGGTCATGTCACTGGCTTGTCCCATAGCACTTTCTTCTGTCTTCCTCTCCTCTGGCGGGCAAGGACGGTCACCTCTTCTCTGCAGCTGAAGACAACTTTGGAGCAGAGGATCCAAGGCCTTCGAAGGGGCTCAGCCTCTGAACCCCGGGCCCCTGGGAACTCGTAGCCTAGATTGGCTCACTGCTCAGCCTGGCTGATGTGAGCACCTCCACATGGGCTGCTTTTGTCTCTCCTCACAAATCAATAACTGCTTACCTTGGAGGAGTTTTAATTAGTTAATGCCTGCTGAGTGCTCTGCTGATAAACTAACCTGCTATTAATGCTAAGTGCCTGCCTTATGGTTGCTATTTTTATTATTATTGCTGTTGTTATGAAATCCTCATTCCCTGAACCGCATAGCTGGCTTTAATAAAGAAAAAAAAAAAGACCTTGGGCTCGAGCCTCCTTCCCAGAAACCTGGGGAAAAGGGGCAGTTCTGGACAACTCCGCTCACGTCTCTCTCCTTGGCCACTCCATAGCCCCCCACAAGACGAAAGGAGGCCTCCTTCGGTGCCAGAAAACCACTGGGTCTCTGGTTTCCCAAGCCACAGAGTCACCCAGGCTCTCTGACCCTGGCGGTGAGGTTCACTCCCCCTTAAATCAGCCAGCTGCGGAGAACGGAGGGAGAGAACATTTATTAAGTGCCAACTGTGTACCAGCAATGGCATGGTGTGCATGCTGCTGGGACCTCATCCGGTCTTTGGAGCACCCCGAGGGGCCCACACGGGAAGTTAACCGGGGCTGAGGGAGGTTAGGGCCCTTGTTCAAGGCCACAGCGTCAGCAGGTAGGGAAATGAGCGTTGAAACACTGCTGCCTTTCTGGCTCACGCTCTGGTAAGCCCCGGGGCACCTTTTCTGGCCTTGGCCACCTTTTCTGACTCTTTTCACATGGTTGTCAGAGGCTCCAGGACCCCAGTCTGCCTGCCTGTCTTGTCCACTTCCAATCTGCCCCCACCTACTCGGACCTTTGAGTTCTGGCTGGTGGGGATGGGGGTGGGGTGTGGGCACAGGACGGGGGCACAGAGCACAGCCTCTCCCTCTCAAAGTCCCACTCCATAGACCTCCATGACCGCTACTGAATTGAAGACGGACACCAATAACAAAAATAACTCCTTCTTGGAGGAAGAAGCACTATCTGGGCCATGTGGCAAAGTGGGTCAGAGCCCGGACACACGGAGGCGGGAGGCTGGTTTCAAAGCACACAGGTGCCTCTCACCAGCTGCGTGGCCCCAGGCACTCGTGGACGCGCCGGTCTCCTTGACTGTGAAATGGCTTCCAGGCAGCCTCCGCTTCACAGGGCTGTCATTAGGGTTAAGTGAGGAAAGTGATACCAAGGGCTTACCATGCTAACCTGTGCAGAGCGGTCCTTTTTATGGCCCACGCTCATTATTGCTAACACACAACAAGCAATTGCCCTGGATCAGGTGCTGCTCTGGGCACCTGTCTTGTTTCAAGTCATTTACTTACTCCCAGGAACACTCTGGAAAAATCTGTGTTACCTCTGAGGTCCTGGGGAAAACAGGCTGAGAGGAGGAACGGGCCCCAGGTCACACACGCTTAACTGAACTTTTTATGTAGAGAAACGTGTTTCACATGCAGCTCTAAGAAATAACACGGAATAAGAATAACCTGTATTCCCTTTGACCTGTTTCCTCCCAACGGTGTCCTCTTGCAAACTAACATCACAACCAAGAGCCCAGAACTTTCTATCACTGCAAAGGCCCCTCCTGCTGCCCTTTTTTGCACCACACCCACTTCCCTCCATCCACAATCCCACCTTAACACCACTTAGCGAAGTTCCTTTGTCCCTCCTTTAGGGCGCGTCTGTTGGTGACAAATTCTCTTCGTTTTCCTTCACCTGAGAAGGTCTTAAGTTCCCTTCCTTTCTGGAAGATACTATCACTGGGTCCCGGAGTCCAGGTCGGCACTTCCCTGGGTCCCTGGGATCTCCCCACAGCATCATTCCCAAAGTCCCAGCCAGTCTGCCTTCCTCTCTGCCTCCAGGGTCTTCTTATGTTTGTTTTCTACCTTAAAAAGGTTTTTTTTAATGCTTATTTATGTTTGAGAGGGAGAGAGAGACAGAGAGAGAGAGAGAGAGAGAGAGAGAGAGAGGCAGAGCACAAGCAGGGGAGGGGCGAGGGGCAGAGAGAGAGGGAGACACAGAATCTGAAGCAGGCTCCAGGCTCTGAGCTGTCAGCACAGAGCCCAACGTGGGGCTTGAACCCACAAACTGCGAGATCATGACCTGAGTTGAAGTCAGACACTTAAGCAACTGAGCTACCCAGGCACCCCTGTTTGTTTCCTATTTAATGCCCAGTGTCTTCAGTTATGCTTAACAAGAGGAATCGGGAAAAGTGTGTCTGTTTGATCTTCCAGAAGCAGGTGTCACACACACACGTTTTAACACGTGATAGAATCTTGTTCAAAGCTAGGCGGCAGAGGCTCAGGGCCCGTGGACTTGATTGTCAGTCTTGCTACCTTTGCCACTTAAGTTTACTCAGCTGTGTTCCTCTGGGACCGTCCTCTACCCTGATGTCCCCATCACTGTGAAGTACTCAGAGGTCATGGACCAAAATCTCTTCTCAAGAAGGAGTTTAATGTCCTGTTGGCCTGGGCTGCCTGGGTGGCTCAGTCAGTTAAGCCTCTGACATCAGCTCAGGTCACAATCTCAAGGTTCATGGGTTCAAGCCCCATATCAATCTCTATGCTGACAGCTCAGAGCCTGGAGCCTGCTTCCGATTCTGTGTCTCCCTCTCTCTCTGCCCCTCCCTTGCTCACACTTTCTCTCTCTCTCTCTCTCAAAAGTAAATAAACATTAAATTTTTAAACTAAAAAATAATAAAGTCCTGTTGGCCCAGCACTGACGTCTGCAGAATGTGGACAGAGACCGGTCAGAGGTCCTGTGCTCACGTTCTGTTAGCCTGTGAGCTGAGCCATTTAAATATGCATGAGGCCACTTACTAAAGGCCAGGTACTTGTTCTTTCCATTCATTTATCCATTATTTAGTGAATGCAAGTTACTGGGGATACAAAACTACACCTGCCTTTTACATGGTGCTGTAACTTTGTACCCAGCACCTTGCAAAGCACTTTCCATATTGGCCACTGCTTGGGCACCATTTCCAATCTTCTTGGCCTCACCTCTTATTCCAGTCGCTACTGTGGGAAGCAGGGCCTTGCAGCCTCAAGCAATTTTACCAACGTACCACCTGTCAGTGCATTTCCCACTTCCTGTCCCCCGGGGCCTGGGGACACCCACTGGGCATGCGCCATGATGCGCACTGAATGTGCAAGGCAGCTGAGACCCCATTGGATGATTCTTGACCAATGGGAGACGGGGACTGGTGGATAGTCACTTCCCTCTTTATTTCCTTGGGCAGATGGCTCTGAATCTAACCCAGTAGGCTCTAGAAGGTACTTTGGGTCTGATAACCCAGTCCTTCTGAAGCCAAACACCTAAAGGATAACAGGTCCTTGTATTGGCTTTCCTTCTCTCCTGTGTTTATTCTCCCAACTCCTCCCTCCTCCCTCCTGGATCACATTCCCAAATAAACTTTGCAGGACGCTAGCAAAGTCATGGGGGTCTGCACGTGACCTTAGAGGGCAATCTTCAGATGACATTTCGGCATCACGGTTCCTCAGACCCTCACCTGTGGCTGACCAGGACGAGACACAGATGGACAGTGAGGCGCTGAGCTATATGGTGGCTGTGGCCCTTGACCGGCCTCAGGGAGACAGTAATTAGGAAGGCCGTGGAGTCGGACAGCTTTCCTTAATGGCTCAAGAAACCTGGAAAGCCAATGATGAGCCCAAATCAGCCGAATATCAACTCCAGGCAGAGTCGTGCTGGCCGCGTTAGGGACAGACCTTCTCGTTTGTTGCCGCTGCCCGGCAGGGTGCGCTGCAAACCCGGCCTGGGATCTAATTCGAGGGTGGAAGGATGACGGGGAAACTGAGTGCATAACCCAGGTCTCCCATGATAATCGGGGGGCTGAGCGAGACCCCGAGACCCGAATGGGGACAGATGGGGGGACGAGCCTAAGAGGGTCCCACCAGACTCCTCAAACCCACCAATCTGGTGGGAGCCTCCGGCCCTTCTTTTAGAGGAGAGGGGCTCCCCCTTGCCTGGAGACCCTGCCCAACCCTCCCCTGCGCCGGGACCTGCAGCTGACGACGCCCCCACAGCGCCCCCTGCGCGGGCTGCCGGCCTGCAAGCAGCGCCAGGTCCCAGCACAGCCCCAGCAGAGAGGAAGGGTTGCCACTGTGGGAGGAGGCGGTTTTCTCCCTGAAGGAGTTTCAAGTCTTAGCGAAAACGTAGACCCTTGTGGGGCTTACGCAGTGAAATATAAAGATGGACAGGGAGGGATTGGCACGGGACTCGCCCGACTGTCACTTGGCGTTCTCGGCTCTCCCGATGAGCCTCGGAGCCACTGTCACACTCAGCGGGAATGGCCCCTGGAAGTCCCAACGGTGATGCCGTGCACCAGGTATGGGCGTGCGGCGCCCGCTTTGGCATGGCACTGAGAACGGGGCCAGAGGACTAGGGACAGGAAGGCCAACTGGCTGTACACGGATATGGGGCACCCACCCTTTGGTGAGGCAAGAGGGGACACGCCGGCAGAGTCAGGTGGGACTGAAAGAGGGTAAAAACCAGCATCTTTGAGAAACACGGAGGCAGCTGTCCTCTGCAGGTGACACTTCCAAAGTGGCATCCCGAGGATCGCTTTCTGGGGCCACTTCCTGTCCCCAGTGTCTTCGCCTGCGGCTCCCCCAAAGGTTTGTGCGTGGGTAGTTCACTGGGGAATATGACCCAGGAAGGAGTGAGGACCGAGAGGAAGAGAGGACAGAGGGAAGTCAATGCTAGAACCGAGGAGGAGGGTGGGAGAAGCCGCCACCAACCGCGGCGCCGATGTCACCAGAGACGGTTGTGGCGATGACGCGGCAGGCCCAGACCGGCAGCAAGGCCGGGTGCCGAGCCTCGCCCATTAGCCTCCGCCTCCGGCGCTGCTCTGGGGACGTCCCAGACCGAGGTGGGGACACTGCCCTAACTCCAGTGTCACTGATGCCTATGGATATAAGACAGAGGAAGCCAGACTCTGAGTCCGGACTAACTAGAACCTCCCCCCCGCCCGCCACGTTCGGACCCTTCCCCGCATCCGGGTTTTATGGGTTAAGGCACCCTCTGTCCCACCCTACCTAGGCAACTCCTTCGTGGTTTCACACGCCACAGCCCGCTGACAGACTCGTCACCTGTCCCAAGTGCAGAATCCGTTATTATTAT
Organism: Mungos mungo; assembly: GCA_004023785.1. NCBI lineage: Eukaryota > Metazoa > Chordata > Mammalia > Carnivora > Herpestidae > Mungos > Mungos mungo. Next base: position 5,668 of record PISW01011265.1, on the reverse strand, counting down.
CAATCACAGCAATGGATAATTAAACAACAAATGCACTAATCTCATTAAGTCATTTATTTAATTAATTTATTTTAATTCATGTAATTAGTTAATATGATAATGCTTTCTTTCATCCAGAGACAGCCCGCAGGCTCTCCAAGCTCCGTGTATTATTATTATTATTATTAATGGATTTTCACACACTGGGAAGGAAGAAGTTTGGGGAGCCGCTCAAAGTCACAGAGTTGCCCGATGGGGGTCACTGGGCCTGTGGGCAAGCCCACCGCCCTTTACTTGCTGACTCTGGGCCCCCCTCTGTCCCCCACTGTGGGCACTGTGCTCTCACAGCCCGGTCTGGCCTTTGCACTTAGCGTTCTCGTCTCCCAGAAAGCCCTCTCTCCTTTTCTCCCTGAGTAGTGATGCCATCCATCCTTGGGGACTCTGCTCAAGGGACACCTCTGGGCAGGTGACGATGTGCTCCAGTTTGGATTAGGTGGCTCTCCCAAGGTACCCTGCCTAACATGCATCACACTTACGGAGCGTCCCGGGGTTAGAACGCAAATCCTTTGAGAGAGAGGGCCAGGTTAGGACATCGATAACCCCACGCACAGCAAGGGCTACCCTTCCCTGAGCACCTCCTCTGAGCCACGCATTGTCGGGAGCACGCTGCCGAGGGCCACCTTTGATCCTTACCCAACGCTGAGCGGTGGGATCGGTCTCCCTTTATACACATGTGCACACAGAAACTTCAGCAACTCAGGAAAGTGTCCTGGGGCCACCCCCCAGGACTGGGACTCAGACTCACATTAGGTGGCCCCAAAGCCACCCCCTCCAAACTCCCGCGCTAGGCTGTCTTACCTGTCCCTGAAGTCTCTATCGGAGACCTACCTACTGAGCGCTGGTGTAATGAACGGAGGCTCCAAATGCTCCCTTAACAAACGCGGATCCCATAGGAAAGGAACAAAAAGACCCCGCAGCCAAAGGGGGAGCACCTGTGAGTTCAGAGGAATTTTGTTGTTACATTGATCGCCCGTGGTAATGTTTAAGGACATTAAACATTTCAGTCCTGTTGATGGGATTACATTTTACTTTAAGACTTAAGACCACAAACAAAAATAATAATTCCATTAGTTAAAATGGAAATAATCCTGGTGAGTATGAATTTTATTGCTATGGTAACCGTAAAGCCCAGAGACAATAAATAAAAAGTTCCTGCATGTGGCGGGAAGTACATTTTGTTGCCGATACTCCATCAGGTATCATAATTCCATTAGTGGTTAAAAATTGTAATAATACCCCTGACAATAATTTTTATTGCTGTACCTGTAAAACACAAAGATAAGAAATAATTTTGTCGACTGGAAAGTGGCGATAATAACTCAACAGTATTAGTGAGAAGCCTGTGTTTGGCGTCAGTGTGACTAGCATCTTGATTTGGGAGGTAACAACCGAAACAGCGACTCAAAGCCGTTTTGACTGTAAGCCATTTCTTTCTACCATTTCTATAGTCTTCGTGGCAAAGAAAGAATGCGCTCTTGAGGGTGGCCCTGCCGTTTTGTGAATCCGTCCCAGGGCTCAGTCTTCCAATCTGTGAAATGGGACCAGTGGATTCTCTTTCAGTGTAGACTAATATTTTGGGGTATCGCGGTGAAGGACAGAAGGGTGACCCTGGCCACAGGAGGCCTCTGACTTGGGGGAAGATAGGTGTGCACACTAGTCACACTCACGGGCTTGCCTGTTGTAGGAAGGCAGTGGGAGTGAGGGGCAGAGAAGCCACCTCTGTGGAGCTGGGTTTTAGGACCCACCCAGAGCCCCCATGAGCAGCCCATGTAGGTGCCTTTCAAGAAGCCCCGAGGGGGCGCCTGGGTGGCTCAGTCAGTTTCAGCTCAGGTCATGATCTCACAGTTCGTGGGTTTGAGCCCTGCATTGGGCTCTGTGCTGACAGCTCAGAGCCTGGAGCCTGCTTCAGCTTCTGCGTCTCCCTCTCTCTCCATCCCTCCCCTGCTCATGCTCTGTCCCTCTCTCTCTGTCTTTCAAAAATAAATAAACATTAAAGAAAAAAAGCTCATTTGGAAGCTGCTCTCAGCCTCACGTCTGCCTCTTGTCTGGCCGCCACGCCTCTGGAGAACCTGGGTTCTTTTTCTTGCCTATCACTGCATCTACCCCAGAACTGTCCTGTGCAAGGGATTCTGGGAGATGGGGGCTCCCCCCCTCTGCTCCGCAGCAGAAGGAGAGACAGCGATGCTCAGCTGGACACAGACAACCGGCAACATTAGTTAGTTAACCATTCAAATAGAGCCATAAAGAGCATAAAGGCTCAGGGTTGGGGGGACCTGAGGGACTTTTGGGATTCCAGGAAGGCTTCCTGGAGGAAGTGACGCTTCACTTGAGAACCAGAGGATGAGAAAGACTTGGTCACACGAAGAGAACAGTGAGGGGCCAAGGGGGGAGAGGAGCAGGGAATAGAATTCCAGGCAGTGGGAACAACATGTACAAAGTAGGGTTTTGTTTTCCTTGTCCACCTCTGGGGAGCAGGACCCCTGTTGGTGGGTTGGGGGGCGGGGGGGCAGCACAGAGACCGTCTGAATGTGGTGATGGAGTTTGCTCATGTCACTAAGTGTCTCCGTCCTCAGACTTCACCACGGCATTTACTGCATTTTTTAAGGAAAGTTTGCTGTGAACACAGCATCTCAGTGTGACTAGAAGCCTGCCTCCTCTTCCTTATTTAATTAATTTTCAACAGTCCTGTCATATTTTTGACAATTAAGTCATTCCCTCGCCCTCCACAGCTCCTTCCCCAATGTCATACCCACATCCACCCACATAATCTAGGTCTTGGTTAGAATAATATTTCGGGGCGCCTGGATGGCTCAGTCAGTTGAGCCTCCAACTCTTTTTTTCTTTTAATGTTTATTTATTTTTGAAAAAGAGAGAGACAGAGCATGAGCAGGGGCAGAAAGAGAGGGAGATACAGATTCTGAAGCAGGCTCCAGGCTCCGAACTGTCAGCACAGAGCCCTACACGGGGCTCAAACTCACAAACCATGAGATCATGACCTGAGCTGAAGTCAGACATTTAACTGACTGAGCCACCCAGACGCCCCAGCATCCAACTCTAGATCTCAGCTCAGGTCAGGATCCTAGGGTCATGGGATCGAGCCCTGAGCCAGGGTCCACGCTGAGCATGACTCCTGCTTAATTAAGGTGGTCTCTGCCTCTCTCCTGCTCGCTCGCACTCTCTCTCTCTCTCTCTCTCTCTCTCTCTCTCTCTCTCTCTCTCTCTCTCTCTGTGTATGTGTGTGTGTGTGTGTATACACACATATACATACATATATAAAAAATTTTAAAGAAGAAAAATATTTAGAAGACAGAATAAAGAACACCCGATGTTTCCGAGGTGGTGTGGACAGCGGGGCGGGGGGATGCTGGAGTTCTGTTTTGAACATGTGGATTTTGTAGTACGCCAGAGTGACCATTCTAGATTGGTCTGGAACCCAGCAGAGGGGGCTGGGCCACAGATACAGGCTTTGAAGACCTGAGATTCGGCTGGGAATTGAAGGCCTGACAGTGGAGTGGAGTGTAGAGGGGGGAGCGCAGAGCCATGGATGGAGGAATGTGGGCGTTTCGTGCAGGTAACTCCCGGACATCAAAGTCAGAGGACAAGTGTCCAGGGAGCAGGAGGAGGAGAGCCAGGACACCACTGTATCATATCAAATAAGCCAATGGAGGGGGTGCTTCTGAAAGAGGGAGGTCTGAAAAATAGCCCCATCAGCGCAGACTGAGGAGGGAGCAGGAACAGAGTGCCCGGGCCACCTCATGGAGAGGCGTGGCACTGAAGGGAAGGACAGGGGAGCAGCGAGACGGAGTGTGGGGTCCAGGTTGCTGTGGAGGTGATGGCCTTTCCCAACACTCCTGGGATTGGAGCATAGTTAAAAGATCCACAGTGGGGGCGTCTGGGTGGCCCGGTCGGTTGAGTGTCTGACTCTTGAGCTCAGATCAGGTCTTGATCTCAGGATCCGTGGAGCCTACTTAAAATACAATAATAATAAAGACAAATAATCCACGAGAGCAAAATGCAGGAGAAAAAGCAAGCCACGAGAGCCAGACCTGGGACTGAGCGGAGGCAAGCCAGATGCCTGGGGCGTAAGCTTTGAGGAGGCGCTCACCCCTCACGGTGCGTGGCACCACCCAGCCCTCCCGGGCCCCACCGGAAGCTGCATGTTACAAAACACTTAATGCCTCCTGAGTACCCTCTCCCAGAAGATTCTGGGCCCTTAAATATGAACGTGGAGGTCATCTGCGCAAGAACAGAAAGTGCATGTGTTGTGGTGAGCGTAACGTAATGTGCAAACGTGTCGATCACTCTGTGCTACACCTGAAACTGACATACATTGTGCGTCGACCATATGCGAATAAAAACTTTTGAGGGGCGCCTGGGGGGCTCAGTCGGTTGAGCGTCCGGCTTCAGCTCAGGTCATGATCTCGCCACTCATGGGTTCAAGCCCCGCGTTGGGCTCTGTGCTGAAAGCTCAGAGCCTGGAGCCTGCTTCGGATTCTGGGTCTCCCTCTCTCTCTGCCCCTCCCCTGCTCGCATTCTCTCTCTCTCTTAAAAATAAATTTAAAAAAATTTTTTTAATTTTTTAAATTAATTCATTAAAAATAAATTTTTAAAAAAGAACAGAAAATGCAGCTCCAGATGGTTGTCCCTGGGGGGCTAAGAGACTGGGTGGGTATGTGACAGGAGCACCTTGCCGGCTCTAAATCTTCAGCCCACCGTGCTCTGAGCCCAGCAATTCACCCAGAAGCCTTGGATCTTGATTTGATCTCCTTAATCCACTTTGTGGATTATTGATTCATTAATTACTTTACTCATCAAACATTTATTTAATGCCTCTCATATGCCAGTCACTTTCGTTTCTGTGATCATACTCAATCCTCAGACAACGTGGAGAAGGTAGATATGACCATTCCCATTCTATAGATGTGAAGGCTGAGGCTATCAGAAGTTAAATAACCACAGGGGGCACCTGGGTGACTCCATCAGTTAAGAGTCCGACTTCATCTCAGGTCAAGATCTCATGGTTCGTGAGTTCGAACCCAGCATCAGGTTCTGTGCTGACAGCTCAGAGCCTGGAGCTGCTTCAGAGTCTGTGTCTCCCTCTCTCTCTGTCTCAAAAATAAATAAAGATTTTAAAAGTTAAGGAAAACATTAGAGAAGTTAACTACCAAGGCTTGCAAAGCTGGCAGGTGGCAGAGTTTCAATTCCAGCCAGATCTCCTGCCCTCCGGTTTTGTGACCTTTGTGTCACGCATCAAGGCTAAGAATCAGAGACTGCTAGTGAGTTCCAAACCAGGCAGATGTGCATGAACCAGGAAAACCAGGCCAGGGGACCCACCGGCTTGTAGGAGCCGAAAGGGCAGTCTGCTGTTTCAAGATCTTGGCGGCAGAATTAGCGTCCGCAAGTGCGAAATTCAGGCAGTGATTCCTCCCTTGAGGGTTTGTCATTCAGAGCCACCAAGTCCGCCCCTGCGGGTCGTGCACTGCATAACTCCAGAGGGCACTGCTCCCAGTATTCTCACGGATTCGAATGTTCATTATTTTCTATTTGTGTATTTATTAGCTTTCCAGCCGGTGGCAGGAAAGTATATAAGAATAGGCACCGTTTTGAGGCGCCTGGGTGGTGCAGTTGG